>APFE030094055.1:153856-181875 GCA_000404065.3 Pinus taeda | reverse complement strand
TTTTCCAATATCCTCACGCATGAGGTCTATGCAATGTGCAGCGCATGGGGTCCAAAAGATGGTCTTGTGTTTTTCCTCTAACAGTTTACCAGCAAGAACATAGTTAGAGGCATTATCTGTGATGATTTGAACAACATTAGCCACCCCCACCTCCTTAACAACCTGATCCAATAGCTGAAACAACAAGTGGCCATCTTTTACCTTATCAGATGCATCAACTGATTTTAAAAACATGGTTCCCTGTGGGCAGAAGACAAGAAAGTTTATGATGGTACGGTTTCTTTGATAAGTCCATCCATCTGACATGATGGTACACCCTGTTCTTGCCCATGAGTCCTTGAACTCTTGCAAATACTCATTAATGGATTGAATTTATTTCTGCAAACGAAACCCCCTTAGCTCGTGCATAGTAGGGCCTTTGAAGCCTTTTCCAGCAGCATGTATGGCATCAAACATAGGCTCATAATATGGTGAACGAGTAGCATTAAAGGGGATATCAGCATCATACCACCATCTAGCTATGTACTCACAAACAGTCTCCCTCAATTCTTTCTTCCAATGGTCATCTAAAGTGGACTGCATTTGAGTTTTACTAACTTCAGGACCATGTGCATCTGAAGGAGAGGAGGGAGTGAAATAACTTTTGATAGTCACATCACCCTTTTTCATTCTACCCTTTCCTTATCTTGAACAGAACCAAAAGAGGGAAGAACATATCGGAAAGGGTTGGATGTATCAGTTTGAGGGATAGAGGAAGAACCCTCAAAATCATAATGGGGGTTGGTAGCCATCATTTTTTGTATCTCCCTCTTCCTCCCAATTTCAGCCTGTATGTCTCTTTGCCTAGCCTTATATTCTTTAAATTTCTCAAAGCTGGCCAACAAATGCTTCCTAATCTCCCCAATTTCTGGTGAGGTACATGGGGTAATTTGGCCTCTAATCCCTGTCAAGTGTTGTTTCAGCTTATTAATGCCCCCAGGACCTTCCTTAATTTTCTTATGGCAAAATTTGCATTGCATTTGACTATCAACCATTTCAACATATGCCCAAGGAGGATCTCTTGCTTTAGGTGCCATTTTTTGACTAGGAAATGAAAGCAAACAACAACAACAACATTGATTCAATGTTCATTTATTTGACAAAAAACACTCACTAAGCTTTCTAGATATGCACCTAAAATTTACTAAGCAAAAACAGATTTATAGAGGTGAAAAAAAATACCTCCAGGCACAAACTGCCTCCTCAAGCTTGCTCCAAGAATCAGCTCCTCAATGCTGCTCCAAATGGCTGCCCAAGAAGCTCCTCACTCCAGCTACAATGCTCCTCCAAGACTCCTCACTGCTGCTCCAAAAACAAGCTCAAGAAGCGCACTAACTCTCAAAGAAGACTCTCACTCAAATGCATAAGATTGCTGTGAGAGAATGAGAGCACTTGAGTGTGTTAAATAGGGTTTGGGAGGGGGAAATGGACCCCAAATGACATTTAACTTATTCACAAAACACCTTGGAGTCCAAACCAATCAGCAAAGCCCCAAAAAATTCATAAAAAAATTGTTAAATCGCTGTTTATTTTGGGTTACGGGCCGCTGTGTATGACTCGGCCGAGTCAATACGGAAACGGCCGGCCAAACGAGCCATTTCATAGGCCGAGTCACTCCGGAGGGCATCAACTCGGTTCACCGTTTTTTAAAACTATGGTATAGGGTGAGTGGTTTAGCCTTCCCCTGGGATACCCCTTGTGACATGTAGGCAGGATGAGTGGTTCATCTTTCTCCTACTGAGACATCCTACCCATGCAGTTTGGGACTCATTGGAAGTACCTCTCATCTAGCCAATGAGTAGGGAAATGAGGATAGGGACCATAGTAGTACTGATGGACGCATCATGTTACTACCATACTCCCTATGCTAGGATGATGTTGAGCTGGGATCAATGAAACTGACTTCGGGTCAGTATGAGCGGTTTGAGACACTCTCTTGTGATATTGAGCTGGGATCAATGAAACTGACTTCGGGTCAGTGTGAGTGGTTTGAGACACTCTCTCGTGATATTGATTTGGCATCAATGAAACTAACTTCGGGTCAGTAAGAGTGATATAATTCACTCTCTTTTGGAACTGATCTCGGCTCAGTAAGAGTGGTATCTCACACTCTCTTTATATGGGGCTGACTTTGGGTCAGTAGAGAATGGTATGAGACATTCTCGATCAATTCTTTTTCTTCATGGTTCAGTAGAGCAGAGCATTGCAGTGCAGGGCACTGATGGTAGAGATAGTACAGTCTGGCAGATGGATCAGCGGATGGAGTTCTCCCTAGTTGAGAGGGAGTGTTAAAATTGGCAACTAGGGCCAAACTCCATGTGGGTCATCTTATTTAGCAGCTGATATTTTTCTTCGACTCCTCTCATCGAGAGGTGTAGGATTGATTTAAAGATCATCCGATTCTGATAAGTATTCATGGATATATGAATTTATTTGTGTTATGGGACAATTCGTCAAGGTCGGCCAGCAACCAAATAATCCCCACTTCTACTCAACGTTTTAAGGAAGTGGCTTGATAGTCATTGAGACACACACTTCACTCTTGATTTCTCTCCACTTGTTTTGGGTTTTAGTGGCAAGAGAAATCTAGGAGGATGAAGCCCTAGACGCAGAAGGAAAGGAGTCTAAGCATGAAGCCTGGACACAGTCATGAAGAGACCTAATAGGCTAATAGTGCCCTAGCTGCAGTCCTAAAGAGGGTGGTCTAGCCATAGTCCAAGAAAGGAGATCTGGCTGCAGTAAAGAGGCTCCTATTCACAGCGTAAACCTGCTCCTATACGCTGCCCTAACTTGCTCCCATACACTACCCTAACCTGCCCTAATATGCTGTCTAAAGGATGCCCTAACCGTAGTCAAAAGAAGCTACTTAGCTGCAGCAAAGAAGGGAGATCTATCCACTGTTTAGGGGAACTTCTATACGTAGCAATGCAACCCTAATCCGCAGTCATAAGGAGGCCTTAAAGGAGCTCTAGCCGTAGATCTAAAGAAGGGTTATAAAGGAGCCACAACTAATGCAAAATGTGCCCTAGCTGCAAGTATCATCATAGCAAAGAGACTTCTATACATAGCTAAACACAGACTTAAACACTATCATCTTAGCTAGCTGTTAGGCCGAGCTTGAGGGCTAAACGCTGATGCTTGTGACATGTTTTAAGGACAGAATGTTGTTGTACTAGTTTGCAAGCCATAGCACCACAACTAGGCTTGCTTAGGGCAGTAAAGGGATGTCATATGCCTCAAGGCATCAATGCAGCAAGGGAGGGGTTCTCTTAAGGTATGCCACAATGTTCCACCAAGACTTCGGGACGGGGAGATGCGGGTGCAGGGAGACGCACAAAGGGGACGTGTGTGAGTACCCTCAAATTTTAGGGAAATTTAGGGGGGATGGGGGACGTCGGGGTATATAATTTTTTTCCTTTTTAATATATATATATATATATATCAAATTCATATTCTATAATGAAAGCATAAATACAATAATACATACATATTTGATTTAAATAATGAAATACATTGATCCATAATCATCATCCTTACTAATACATACATGATTTATCCATAGACTACGAGATTCAATAATGAAATTCTCTGATCCATACTCATTATTCATTATTCACCATTCTAGAATCTACATTGATTTAAAAATTAAATTCATCATTCTAAATTCTAAATTGATTTAAAATTTAAATTCATCATTCATCATTCTAGAATCTAATTAGTACTAAGAAAAATAGACTATAATAGATACTCAAATCTAAAGTCTGGAATAATAAATTGATATAGCTAAAACTCAAAAACAGTGGAGTGATGAGTCTAAAAGTCACTCTAAAATACACAAAGGGCTTGGTGCTCTTGATTAAATACTAATTCCATGCCCTTGTACATGACAAAATGTAATGGAAACATTGCAATCCATCGAATCCTGAATTCCTAAAAAACTGTTGAAGTTTGTTGGATTTTGAGTGAGATTTAAAATTCTACATTCTCCATATGAAATCCAATGAGGTCGTAACCACTCTCAAACATCCTGAGTCCTTTGTCTTTCATTTTTGTCCTTTAACTTTAAGAATTTAACATTACCATGACTTTCATAGCATTAGTAGGGAAATATGGTCAAATACTAGGTTTTCCCTGTCGTAAATCATTGTTTACAAGCAAATTTAAGGGGGGGACGCATAGCCCATTTTGAGGGGGGACGCCCAGGCATCCCCTTTTTGGGGAGTTGCGTCCCCGACACTGGGGAAACACCCCCCCTTGCGTCTCCCCAAAAGCGGGACGTGGGGAAATGTTTCCCCAGACGTCCCCCCGTCCCAGGTGCATGGGGTGCGAGGGGTGTGCGCACCCAACCTTGGGGGATGCGTCCCCGTGGAACACTGGTATGCCACAGTCCTTCAAGCGCTGTTTGGGAGTCTGTTGGAGAATCAAATGCTACAGCCATATGCCTTGACCAGACAGTCACTAACATTGATAGGCAAATGAGGTTTGAGCAGCAAGTTTGATGTTGCTGCCAATATGTGAGGATAGGTAGGACTGTCTTGAAATGAAGGCTGCCCATCTAGTGTTAGAATGACATCCAGTGCAGCATATAGAGAATCCTCTTAACAGTGAACTATGCAGCAAATGATAAGATATGACAGTTGTTATAAGGAGCTGCATGATGTGGAACGCTGCTACAGCATTAGCATAAGGCAGCACAGGCAGGTTCAGCAAATGATAAAGGTGCAGCATGATAATAAGGTACAACATGATGATGCAGTTCAGGGAGGAACAACAGTATGATGTATGCAGCATGGTAATAAGGTCCAGCGTGATGATTGGGTGCAGCACAGTGAGGAGCTGCATGGTGATGGAGTCACCTTGGATTGGTGGAAGCAGTGTGCCTTCTACTCAGCTCAGATCAGCTACCTCATATGCTATCTTCTTAGAGAAGATCTCTACTCTTATTTAGATAAGTCAATATGTTGACTTCTGATGTATATGTACTCTCTCTTTCTCTGCTGAACTATTGAAGAACATATAAGAAGAATTGATCAAGGGTTTCCTCACATTGGGGTTTGTCCCTGGCTGGCGCCACATCTTGTGTCCTCTTGTCTTGGCTTGTCTTCTGCGATTTATGTTTATGTTCTATCTGCATTTTACTATAACGCTAAATGTAATTGCTAATCTGGAATTGATATTGAGCTAATATGGAAAATTGAAGTAAATTTGCTATCAGCATAGAACATACCTAAAATTAACAGCACCCATTAAAAATAATTAGTTATTTTAATAAAACTGTCTCCGGGTTTTTTTCCCAAAATGATTTCTAGGTATTGGAGAATGCACGTCTAAGCCTTCCTGCAAATTTTTAGAATTAGAGCACATCTGATGCTACCAGAAATCAACACATCAAGGTTTACAAACAGAGCTTTGATGGGGAACCTGGGACTCGCTCCAGTTGAGCCCTGGCCTAAATAAACTCTCAGAAAATTCTGAATACACTTCAGCAGCCCTTCATTGGTCTCAAGAAAACACGGTCAAGGAAAGAAGCGACTCAGTCCTCAATATACAGCTCTGTCTTCTCAAAACAATGCTCAGATATGCAATCTGCTCAAATAATTTCGGCCCAAAGATGCCAGTAAATTCAGCCTGCTAATGGACAAGTGCTGAAGCCATGAGTTTGATGGGAGATCTGGGAGATATTTGCTGAAGCTTTACTTGACTACTACTCAGCCATTGGTCCAGGAAACAATATCAATTTCAGTCTCTGAATCTCTGGCTTATTCGGCCCTCTGAGAATAGTCGCGGTCTCTTCAAAAAATGATAAATTTTCTTGTAATGAATATGGCCTCCTGTAGAAGTATATTCCTCCTCCTTACTGACCTTCAATTGAACTCAGTCCATTTAATTTTCAGAACACGGCACTCAGGAGTTTGTGTTGATCTCCTGCTCCTTATTCTGGACTTCAGGAGGCAGCTTCATATAGAGAATGATTCGATCCTCCAAGTTCAATTAACCTTCTGCAATTTGCCACGATCTTTTGAAGAATTCGATTCCTTTTTGAATGGAATTCGGCCCTCTCCAAGCCAAGGGAGCTCGGCCTGGGTATTGAGACAAGAATTTGGCTTAAGAAATGCCCTCGACCTTGCCAATAATGCTGATTCTTGGTCTCTGGAACAAGAGATTATTCGGCCCTCTTCAGATCTTGAAGACACTATGCAATTTGGCCTCCCACACTTGATGATTCGATTTGCAGATGAATGAGCTCATTCCCTTTTTTTCCCTTGCTACAGATTTTGAAGAAACTCGGCCCTCCTATAAGACAAACGCGGCCCCTTGAAAACAATATGAATTTCGCCCTCCTGCAAAAGACAAATATGCTGAAGAATGCCTGCAATCAAACTCAAATTAGATTTTCAAAATAATCTCTAGAGATTAACCCAACTAGGGTGGCAATAGAGTCCACCGAAATTGAGTGGTGATCTAGTTAGGGTGGCAATGAGATTCCACTGAAACCAGTGTGAAGATCTCGCTTTAAATCTTCAATGCTGAAACTCGCTTGAGCTTCAATCCAAGTGAAAATGAGAAATCATAAGATAGGATGTGTAGAAATGACTTCCTCCCTCCTATAAGCTTCTTCTGGACCTTCTCCATCCTCCTAGATATCTCCCTTTTTAATTATTTAATTGATTAAGTCACTTATTTTCTAAGCGACTTTTACCCCTTTTATCTAGTAATATTTTTGCTCCTTTTTTTAATTAATAGTAATTTGCCCCTTATTATTTAATAATGAGATAAATTTGGGCAATACTCTTCTATCTCCATAACAATTTCTCCCTCTTATTGCTAGCCTGTAGGAGACAGTTAGGCTAGTGAGGAGGTATCTTGTGCTCAAGCGGTTGGGGACATTACAGTTTTCTTTCTTGCCACCATCTCTGGTTCTTCCCTTCATATCCAAATGCTTTGTCCACGCCTTTTTGAATCTGAAGGGCACATTCCTATGAGGAAGAATTTTATGAAATAGAGGCTCATTGGCTGATTGTCTAAAGCAGCTTCCTTTAACACAAAGGGCTAAATTTAGAACCTTTGCCCACACTCTTATTTTATATTTTTCCTTTTTGTATTTTCTTTTGAATATTCTAGCTTAACAATATAGATATTTTTTAGTTTGTCCCTTTTCCTTTCTTTTTTTTATGTTCTGGATAGAAGTTTAGGAGAGTACAACTTGAACTTGGACATATTGATGTAATTCGTCCCTAATAGTATAGGACTCCCAATTTCCAGATGAGAGTATGGTACACATAATTTATTGTGTTTCTAGTTTTTATAGTTTTTGATCTTCTCATTTCTTATGCTAACATTATATATCATGTATATCATATTCAGGTACATGCATAGCCATCTTGGGTTAGCTTCTCATCTGCAACACATATGAATTCACAGTACGCACAGTATATTGCTTAAAGTAGCAACCAGCCAGCTCACCATCTATTCATCAACTGGATACCTCGGGTGATTCCTTCAGGACACAAAATAGTCCACAAACTGGAACCTCCAAAAGTATGGAAGCAGATGTGAAGGTGGATAATATGGTGGGCTATGGAATCCTTTTAATTAATATGCTTTGGTTGGTGTGTTAAAATATTAGACTGTTTGAGAAGATCCTATGTGGATTTTACTCTCAATTAATATGTGAAAACATGTTTCTCTTTCAGTCAGAAGATGTAAATCAGCTAACGCTTGCAAGATCAAAAAGGTCTGACCAAGAAGCAAACCAACCTAACAACAAGGTAGAAGCTTCTCTACTAGCATACCAGTCAATCTTAGCTTGTCTCTTGTAATATGTTTCTTCTAGTGTTCAAGAGGCCTTTTTGGCTTTATTAGCATATTCTGAATATTCCTTTCAAAGATTTTTAACCAGTTGTCCATTTTGGGCATATTTTCTTTTCTATTTTTTATTTGAATATTATTCCTCCTATTATTCTTATGACTTTTGCATGTATTTTTTTCGTTTCCTGCCTCGTTGAAATGATCTTCAAGATCGATTTTTTCCCTGGGCTTTGCTTTTACATACTTTTCAATACAATATCATGCATTATTTAACAAACTCAAGCATTCCCATCACATGAAGTTGCATTTCTGAGTGGATGTGTCATTAAAGGACATCAAAAGAAGCAATTTGGGACAGTTTGATAGATGTTACTTTTGGAAAGAAACCTAATGCAGTTCTTTATATTCTGAGTTGGGGCTTTATGTGCTAAAAGAAAAGAGCAGATAGTAAATTGAAGTGCAGACATTGACATGGTTGGAGAAAATAAAGAATACCATTTACTGGTTGATATTTATTTTGATTTGGAGCCAAGCAGAGGGTGAAAAAGGGAAAATATAAAATATACAGCAATTGAATAAAAGTGCTTGATAGTACAATGGGAAGATTTTATGTGGAAATGTTGTTGAGTGAAGAAAGTGTGGGCGGCAGCTTAACTGAAGGACAACTGTAACTCTAAGCAACATTCCTCTGCCTCCTCACTAACAAAAAAGAAGATGGTACTGAATGATCCTTTTGAATCCTTTGCATTCAATAGGTGGGAAAGGGCAGATTAATCCAATTCTATTGTGCATCAAAATTTGGATGGATGGAACTTATCTGATGCCCAGAGAACAATACTTTTCTTTTGAGTAGTAAAATAATATCATTCAGCGGGTGATATAGAGCAACTAATATAGGCAATGGGATGTAGAAGAATATTAGAAGACTCCTGAAAACATAACTGCTCCCAGGTTTGTATCAGATGCATTGTTACAGAAACAGAAAATTAGGAGAAATATAGATGCACTAGTATGTGTTGATTTGGGGTAGCATCGGATGTGCTCTAGCCATGAACATTGGTGGAGAGGCTAAAGAAAATGAGATCTCCAAGACCCAGAAATGTTTGGGCAGATTCTAACCGGTTTGGGAGGTATTAAAATAATTAATATTTTTAATAGAGTTCCTAAGTCTAAACTTAGGAAAAATAAAATATTAATGGGTATTAATATAAAACTGGGTTAGAATGTTCCAAAATCTAATCTTAGCTGTTGATTATAGATTTAATCTCGACCGTTGAGGACCATTGAGAAAAGTATAAGAGGAGGCTTGAGGGTCAGTTGGAGAATACACCAGAGTGATCAATCATTCTTTTTGCTAGAGCAGGGTTGCTAAGCAAAAGTGAATCAATGATCAGTAGCGAGGGGCAATGAATACATAGTAGAGAGGCAGATTTAGTACCAGAGAGACAACGTAGAGCCTGGAGAGGTTGACGCAGAGGCAACTGGGTGCTATGCAGAGGCAACTGGGAGCAGCGTAGTGCTAGGAGAGGCCAACGTGTGAGACGCAGATGGTTTGAGGCCTGATGCAGAAGCTTCAGCAGCGGCGCAGAGGCTAGCAGAGTTGATGTAGGGCCAGGAGGCAACGCTGGGAGGACTTACGTAGGACAGACTGGGTGCTGGTGAGCTGGGTAGGGTGATGCAGTCCCTATCAGATTGACGCAGAGCAGTGGAAGTTGCAATTGTTGCTGTGGGATCGTTCATCCGGTGATTAATCAACCAGAATATCTGTCTCCGAGGAGAGGTACTACTACCAAGGGCATTCTTTGTTGGGTGAGCCATTCCTGGCACCCTAGTTGTATTTTGAAAACTGCATAATAATAAAACCCTTTGAATAGCTGCACCGGTTTTCCCGCATTGGGTTATTCCGGGGACATTGGTCCAAAAATAACGTGTCACTTGTGTGCTTGTTTTCTTTCAGTTGATGATCTGTAGATGTTGATACTGTACTTGTGTTTATTTTTAGTATTTACATGATAAATAACTTGTTAAGTAATTAAGCAAGTACAAAGAAATAAACCAAATAGTTTAGGAAGAATTTCTAATGGGTAAAACTTAAAAATTCCAACAGTATGAGCACAAGACATACAATGCTTATTTTGAGTGATGCAATCTCATTGGCATTGTACACTAAAAGAAATATGCTTTCATGGTAATGTTGTAAGAAAGTGGGTAGACATGCTGAATAAGGCAAAAACATGACTGTGAAACCCCATAGAAGCTCTGCATGCCTTTGACAAGGGCCTGACTTTCCAATTCTACCATAAATTACACTCATTTCTTTTCAAACTATGTAAAAGCTAAGTTGCACAAAACATACAAACACCTGGAAGTTTCCAAAACAGGAATGTCTAGAGATGTGACCCCCCTTGGCCATAATGAAAATATTGGAGAAAACATCATATATATATATATATATATATATATATATATATATATATACTATCCCCTCTATTCTTTATTTAAATTCCACGAGATTTTCAATAAATTTCCTTAAGAAAAACACAGAATATATTTTTTTTCCAAGAATTTTAACAAATTATGGAACCGACAACCACAAAGCTTGTAAATAATTCTATTGCAAAACCCCAACTATTTTATTTATAATTCTGAGAGGAAAATTACATCAATTTTATCTGACGAAAACTTGATGGATAAATCATCGGGAAATGCTTGGTTGGATATTCTCTTAGCAATTCATTGGCTCTCCTACAACTCGATCTCCCAACAATTAGCAATTTGGCCCTCCCAGAGATATTAATTTGGCCCACCTAGAAGGAACAATTCAGCACTCCTGTAGATTATAATTTGACTCTCCTAAGAATGGGAATTCGACCCTTTTGGAAAAGTCAATTCGGCCCCTCCCGGAAACAATAATTCAGCCCTCCTGGAATGATGAATTCAGCCTTGTGATTTAGTCAATTCGGCCTCCTCTGGGAAATCAATTTGGCCTCCATAAATTATCAATTTGTTCTCCTCTTGAAAATAGCAGTTCGGCCTTCTTGTTTTCTCAACTCGGACTCCACTAGAAAAATAGCAATTCACCCTCTTAGATTTGATAGTTCAGCCTCGCCTAAAGACAACGATTCAACCTCCTCTTGAAGATGATAATTTGGCCTCCTTGAATAAGCAATTCTCTCTCTTGACGATGATAATCTGGCCTCCTTGAATAGGTAATTCGATCTCCTTGTAAAGATGATAATTCATAGATTAGTTAGGGTGGATATTTCACCACCGAAGCTAATTGCTACCACTAGCGTGTATAGTTTCAACACCGAAGCTGGGCATTGCATAAGGGTTTTCCTTCGCTCAATATCTTGCTTGAGCTCCAAGTGATTTCACAAATCAAATCTCACACATATCCTTTCCTCGAGCTTATGTTTTTTACTAACTTTTTTCCTCCTCAAGATACCATAGGTGGTTATCAATACCATGGATCACTTTATTCTCTAAAGTAACTTACCACCTTTTATTTAATTATTAAATTATTTGATAATTAGCTGGTTGACCCCATTTTTTCCTGACTATAACTTACAGGGATCATGATAGGTTATTAAGTTGAATTCCTTGCTGCTATGGATTAGAAAGGGACTTCACAATATATATATATATTATTTAACAAATAACTAATTATCTTACAAGAAGAAAAGAATTATACATATAAATGATATTTTATGAGGAAAACTGTTATGAACTTAAAATCATAACAATTAAATAAAATATTAAAATATTAAAGTATTATTTAAATAAATAATAAATTATTAATTATAATCAGTTAATTAGCAAATAATTAGTTAAATGAAGAGACATCAGTCCACAAGGGACATGTTTCTCTGATTAGGCATGGCTAGTCAACTCCTATTTAAGGAGCACTGCCTCAGCCTTGTAAACATCATTCAATTTTTATCAATATATGTATAAACATATTACATTCAGAATTACTTGGTGTTTTATTATCAATTTATAGCAAATTAGACATTTGTATTGCTAACAGTGGTATTAGAGCCAACTTCTGACTGATGACACCCACTACGTCCTGCTGGCCATCAGGCCCTACGACCTCCCATCCGTAGCCTGCTCTACGTTTTCAACTGTCTGCAAATCCATCTGCGTAGATCAGTGTGGAGGAGCATCTGAAGGCCGCAGTTCCGGAACAGCTGACCACGAATTCCGCTGTCTACATTCTGTCTGCGTGGTGCATTCCGTTTGCGTGTGTGGTTTAGCGTCTTCCACGGGAGCGGCTGTTAAATTGCGACTGTTCTATTAAATTATGGCTTGTTGTTGTTGCGTCTTCCACTCAAATTCGCTGGTATAATCCGTCCCGTGACCACAGTATTTCTACGCAGAGATATGGGTCACGCTAGTGTCAACGGATGTGACCAAACTGAAGGGTGACGTCTAGTCATTCCTTCAAAAAAAAAAAATTCGATTGTATGTCATTTGAAACTTTATAATATAAACTACAGTTAAAAAAATAAATTATTATTATTAATATTAAAAAAAATAAAATAATAATAATAATAATAATTATTATTAATATTTAAAAAAAATTGGGTCCTCAAGAAAAAAACAAAACAAAATGGCGGCCAACAACAATGACGATATGTAGAAGGTTCAAGAGGAGATCAGCAAGCTCAATAAACACTTGGATAATGTCGAGAAGTCAATTAGAAAGCAGGACCAGATGGTCGACGATATCTCTTTATTAAAAAGCTTGATGAGCTGGTGTTTCAGAGAGACCGATCCACCTTCAGCTACACAGAGTCCCAAGACTCCAGAAGGGGATACTTCTCTAGAGCATGACTTCCTGAGGCATGAGAAGCAACAAATACCCCAAATTCACTTCAAAGCAAGCCAATATTATACTCATTCTTCTGGAAAGAACCATCTTAAAATAAAAAAATGAATTACCAAAGTATGATGGTAAGAACTTTAAAGGTGCTATCATATGGGTAAATAAGATAGATGCAATTTTTTTAGCAAACCCTCTGCTCGGCGAACAAGAAAAAGTCGTGATTGCATCCAACTACTTAGAAGCAGAAGCGTATGATTGGTTTTTGTGGTGCTCATCTAAATGCACGGGTTGCTCATGCAATTGGCAAAACCTTAAAAACACTCTGTTAAAAAGGTTTCATGACGAGGAGGAGGATGATGTCTACGAGAGATTTGTTCACTGTAAAAATTTCCGTTTTCCCACTCCGGTTTTCAGTTTCTCCTTATTTCTCCCATGTAGTTAAATGCCCTTTCCCATAACCATACATTCAACAAGCTAGAAAAAATAAATTTGCTGAAAACACAAATTCTGGAAAATTTACAGAATGCTGGAAATTGCATAAATAAAAATCAACAATAATAAATAGCGATTAAAACACATTAAAACACTGATATTTTTTGTCAACGTGACCCTGGAAAAACCCCCCACAACTCTTGAGGAAAACCAGTTTGAGAGCTCTTCTTTATTTCTGGAAAATGCCTTTTTACAGTGAGAAATTTCAGCGAAAATCAACAAAAATCAGCCAACAAATTTCCAACTTATCTCGATTTCTGAGCCTCACAACCCACTGGAAATTTCCAAACAGCAACACAATGTTGCACGGTAACTGTACGGACTGTACGAACGGCCGTACGTACGGACCGTACGGATCGTTGTACAGACGGTACGGACAGGCTGTACGGACCTCGATTTTTGTGCAGAAAATCAGTTGCCTCGATTTCTGTGCAAAAACAAATCTGCCTTTTACTGTTTGCTCAGCAAAAAATCTGCGTTTTATTGCTGGTTCTTTCAGCTGTATGCTTGCTCTTTCTGCTGTTCTGATTTGCTGAAGAGCTGCCTGGTATGTTTGCCAAACTGCTGCCTCTTTCTCCTCCCTGTCCAGAAATCTCCCTTGCTCTCTTGCTCTCCTTCTCCCAATCTGCTCATGAAAGAATGAATGATCTTTTTCTCCTTTTCCTCCTTTAACCCAACCCTAAATGACTTTTGGGTGATCCCTAAATCCAATGGCTGAAATAGATTTAGATCTATGGCTGAGATTAAATGCACATTTAAATCTCATTTTCTATTTTTTAATTCACCCCACTTTAATAAAGACCCCTTAATCATTTATTTCCAAAGTCACTTTTCCTTTCTAATTTTTCATTGACTTTATAAAAGTCACTTTAAAATTAGACTTAGTAACTTTATGACTTAAAGTCACTTTTAAATTAGATTAAAACTTTATAAAAAATTATAAAGTCACTTTAGGAGAAAAATTAAAATCTTTTGGACACTTTTCCCTAGGCCAAAGATCAAAGCCTAAGGGAACCACCTGTCCTCCGGTACGAAATTTCAACATTCACTTGAAGCAAAAAGGATCAGTGAGTGAATACACTCCCGAATAGGAAGTATTAACAGTAAGACAGAGAGGGCTTTCAGATGAGGAGCTGCTAAAAATGTATAGTTGTGGCCTTAAAGATTACATTCGCAAAGAATTAAAATTGCATAAACCCAAAACTATTGAGGAGGGCAGACATGCAGCCATAATTATCGAGCGAAAATATAAACTTCACAAACCATCATATGTTTGTAACGACGGGACTAACAGCTATTTCAAGGGAAAGGTAGGTATACCCTCGTCAGAAAATACTAGTAAGTACGTCTAGAATGTAATATGTTTATATAAATATTGATAAAAATTGAATGATATTTTTATCAATATATATATAAACATATTAATATCCTCAAATGCACTAAATTGGAGTTTATTCTTCTAACTGTTAGCTATTTATTTGTTTACGGAAAATAACAAATAAATCACTGATGCATTCTTCACAATAAAATTAAGTTGCGGTAGTAAAAATAGGAATTGAGAAATAAATGCACACACATAAAAATTTGACACCGTTATTTGGACTAAATGTCTCCGGGAAAACCTCGAAGGAAAAACTAGTGCAACAGATGAGGGTTTATTTTATTATGCAACAAATATGGAGAATTACAACTGCTGGCCTTCTTGGTGCAACTTGTGATATTCCCACTTAGCAATATTGCTAAGGGGAAATATTGATTTTGGCCATTTTGTCTTATTTTGCATTTGTACTTAGGAAAAGTGGGTTATGGAGCTCCACTTTAATTTTGAAGCTAAGGAAAGGTACCAAACATTAGAGATAGGGAAGAAAATGGAAGTGCTAGTGGGAAGTGGGGACCACTCATGGAGAAATACGCCCCCCAGGAAATAAGCACTCCTTGGGAGGGAAATTGATGGGGAGTTCGAATGACTGGGCCCGCATGGGCAATTGGGGAAGCACTTTGACAAAAAGAGAAGGCACTCATTTTTGGGCATTCTTGATCATTTGAGCATTTACCTTGACTAGCACGCTTGAGCTGGAGGCCAAGTCTACATGTGTTGTTGAGCACAAGAGATTTTTAGGCGAGAATCTCACCCCTTGCTTCAGTGGACTTCGAGTGCCAACCCTAGGAGGGAATTCCATTCATCTTCAAATTGATCCAGGGGCATTTCAACGTGTTCTTGGAGCAACTTCAACAGAGGCAGCGTAGGTCTGTGCAGTCCCTTCACTTGCTACACGTGGGACACTTAAAGGAGGTCAACATTGGGGCTGAGATCGTGGGAGCAACCAAGAAGGGAAATTTGCTGAGTTATCCAGCCATTTGGGGAGCCTTTGGCAACATTATTCATAGGTGGGTCAAAATACCTAGTAGTTGGAGGAGTTAGCGGAAATTGGGCTGAATTTTCGAGGTTAACAATTGGCCAATTCCTTCGTGGGTTTTTGTGAGTTATTGATGGAGAGCCCTGGGTTAATTTCCCAAAATTTTCAGAGCATCAGAGGAGGCCCTAGTAGCTATTGTTTGCAACCAACAGTGTAGTTTTCACTGGGACAACACAAAGATTGTTGGGGACAACCACATTGCATGTTAGAGCAGCTGATTTCATCACCTGGACATTGTTAGCTTACCTTGGGCAAGCCCAGGTGCATATTTTTTGATCTTACCTTTATACCCAACACTTATATCAATAAAATGGCTTAGCTCAACATAGTTTATGGAGATTTTTGGTTGTTTAATGCACTGTAAATTTTTGTGTGTTTTTGCGATGTTTATCATTATAAATTTCCACTAGGAACATTATAGTGGTATTAGATCTCATAGTCTTAGCTTGGACTGTGGGAGCAACATTATTCTATGACACTAGAAGACCAACAAAACGTGATTTACCAGAGGCAAAGGTACATGAGCAAAGAGAGGCAACTACAAATTACCCCAGATTCGGTGATAGTTGAACCAGAGGTCGAAGTGCCAAACATGGGGGATAATGAGGGAGACAAAAGGAGTAAAGAGGAGGAGTTTTCCCAACATCTTCTTAAGGCAGTTCAAGATTTGTCCTAGGGTATTGAGGAGCTGAGGCAACAAAATTGCAGTAATAATAAGGGCAAAGGGATTCAAGGGGATTCCAAATTGGCGAGGGCTCTGGTAATTCGCATCACCAACGGGGTCATGTTCCCAACACACCCTCATTCCCAACACACCACCCAAGTCCACTATTCCCACATTTATAACATCCGGTGTTGGAGGGCCGCGAGGGTAGGAGGAGATGCCCTTGGGGGACTATTTTGTGGAGCATCATTCCTATGGGCCTGACTTTAGAGAGGCCATTACCTTTAGGGACTTTTGTCAACTGAAAGGTAATAACAGGGGAAAAGGGCAAGGCGGAGGAAGCTACTCGCATGGTACGGATTTGCAACACACCACTGGGAGATTGTTCCTCCCAAATTTCGATGGTTCGTCCAAGAGCTCAGTGAAAGCATGGGTTGAGAAGTTAGATGTTTACTTCCAACTCAACCAAATGACGGAGGGGGAGGTAGTTAAGATTGCCACATTGCATTTAGAGGGAGAAGCCCACGACTGATGGTTCCATGGGTTAACCACGATGGGGCATGCGGGGGTTACAACCTATGAGGATTTCACTAGGAGGGTGTTGGAGCGATTTGATAGGAGGGACCTGGAGGAACATTTTGGGGAGTTGACAAGGCTCAAGCAGACAAGGAGTGCTGAGGCCTACATCTCAGAGTTTTTGAGGTTGTTAGTGATGGTACCTGACTTATCAAAGGCCATGAGGGTTTTCATGTTCATAGAGGGGCTAAGAGCCACTGAGGGGATTGGTGAAGTCCAATAGTTCCACCACCTTGCAGGACGCAGTTGGGAGAGCGCGAGACTTGCAGGATGCCCTACCTAGGACCAGAGCGCCAGTACCACCCAAACAAGAATTCCAGCAGAGGGGGAGTGACACTAGGGCTCCACCACCGAGAGCTAACCAGGGGCGAGGACAGTTGGATGAGGAGACCTAGAGAGTTCTTCGGAGGAGGAAGCTATGCTTCACTTGTCAGGAACCGTGGGCACCAGGGCATAGATGCACAGTCGGCAAGGCCCACTACATTGAGGTGTACTCTGACAATGACCATGAGGACAATATAGAGTTGGAGGAAGGTTGAGATGACAGTGTGGCACACATGGAGAGGGGACCACCATCTCCAGGGGAAGCCCCTTTCGCACCAATAGGAGGGGTCCTTGCGTCCTTACATGGGGTATCGAAGTTTTTGACAATGAGGATTAGAGGCACAATACAGGGGCAGCGTGTCTTGGTTTTGGTGGACAGTGGGGCCACCCACAACTTCATTGATGCGCAGATGGTGCTGAGGAGAGGGGTCACAACTGAGGAGTTTGAGGGGTTCTTAGTCCTTGCGCAGGGGGACAATACCATGCAGTGTACACATTATGTTCCCACTTTGACAGTGACTATGGAGGATTATTCAGTCACTGATCATTTCTTTGTGGTGGATGTACTAGACACTAATGTGGTGATGGGTGTTTAGTGGTTCTATTCTCTTGGTCAGGTCACTACTACTTGGAGGAAATTGGAGATGGAGTTTACAAGGCTAGACGAAAACTTGGTGGTCCTTAGGGGCATGCACTCTTACCCACCACAGATGGTTTCAGCACACAGGATAGAGGCTGACTTGAGGCATGCTGACATTGAGTGAGCAGTAGAGTTGAGGATTTTTGAGGCTGGGGGTCAGCCCAGGCCACCACACCCTGATGTACAGGCCATCTTAAACAGGTACCTGGTTGTGTTTGGAGACACATTGCCAGAGCAGCCACCTGATCGAGGGTTTGAGCACATGATTGAGTTAGAGCCAAGGGTACAGGTTGTGATTACCACCCAGTACAAACATCCCAAGGCTACAAGGATGAGATTGAGAGGGCCATTCATGAGTTGTTGGCACTTGGGCATATTAGGCCTAGCTCCAGCCCCTTTGCTTAATCAGTTGTCCTGGTGAAGAAGAAGGATGGGTCCTTACGCATGTGCATAGACTACCTGGCCCTCAAGAAAAAGACCCTGAAGAATCACTACCCCATTCCACTCATAGATGCTCTGATGGATGAGCTAAGAGGGGCTAAGTACTTCTCCAAGATCGACTTGTGGGCCCTCAAGAAAAAGACCCTGAAGAATCACTACCCCATTCCACGCATAGATGCTCTAATGGATGAGCTAAGAGGGGCTAAGTACTTCTCCAAGATCGACTTGTGTTTGGGGTACCACCAGATCAGAGTGAGGGATCAGGAAATCCCAAAGACAACCTTCAGGTGTCACTACGGGCACTTCGAGTTCTTGGTCATGCCCTTCGGGCTAACCAACGCACCAGCCACTTTCCAATCTTGCATGAACCAAGTGTTTCGTGGGAGGAGCACTTACAACACTTGGAGACTGTGTTGCGTATTTTGGAGGAGCAACAATTTTACGCCAAGCTATCCAAATGTGAGTTTAGGTTGACAAAGGTGCTCTATTTGGGGCATATTATTGGGGAGGATGATGTGAGAGTACATGAGGAGAAGATCAAGGCCATCCGGGACTGGCCAGTGCCCTGGAATGTGACAGAGTTGAGGGGTAGGTATCTGTACCTACTACCTGAAGTTCGTGAAGGGCTTCTCTCTGTTAGCAGCTTCCCTCATCGATTTGATGAAGAAGGGGGCATTCGAGTGGACAGATGGGGCATAAGAGGCTTTTGAGCTCCTCAAATAGGTTATGAGCAGTTGCACTGTTAAAATTTCTAAGTCTGACACATCAGAAATCCTTATTGCATTATCTGGTTTATTATCTCCCACTCGTTCTTTCCATTAACAAGTTATTTATGAATATAAATACCGAAATAAACACAAACGTTGCCTTAACCCATATACAGATCAACAACTGAAATAACTGAGACAATCACATAAGGAACAACGTTATTTTTGGACAATCGTCCTTGGAAAAACCCAATGCGGGAAAACCAGTGCACCAAATATGAGGGTTTTATTATTATGCAGTTTTTTAAATACAACTAAAGTGCCAGAAATGAGTCACCGTTCATATATTTTCCTTGGCAGAAGTACCTCTCCCCAGAGATAGATATTCCGGCTGATCAACAACCAAATGATTGATCCGACAACAACTTCGACAGTTCCTTAGTTGGACAGTGAAAGCTGCTCCAAGCTTCTCTCTAGAACTGCGTCACCCTCTACGGCTCTGCGTCTGCCTCTCAACTCCCAGTTTGCTCCACGAAAACATCACAACAGATCTCTTTCTGCCCAGCATCAGCTCTGCTAGCCTCTATGCAACCTCTGCTGCCTCTACGTCAGCCTCTTGGTCTTCTGCATCAGCCTCTAGGCCCTTTGCGTCAGCCTCTTGGCATTCTGCGTTAGCCTCTCGGCCCTCTACGTCAGCCTCTTGGCCCTCTGCGTCACTTGCGCAGGCCTCCTCAGCCTTTGCGTCAACATTCCAAGGCTCTGCGTTGTCTCTCTGGCACGTTCTCTACTTCCCTGCTATGTATTCTCGTCCTTTTGTTGAATTGCCCCTTGCTGCAATAGATCACTAGTTCGATTCTCTTAGCGAACCTCGCCCCAAAAAATCAAACTGACTGATCAACTTGGTGTATCTCCAACTGACCCTCAAGCCTCCTCTTATAATTTTCTTGTTGACGATTCAACAGTCGAGATTAAGTCCCTAATCAACGGTTAAGATTAGATTTGGCTTGATCCTCGTCGTTTAGAACTTTCTCACCCATATTATATTAATATACATTAAAATTTTAATTTTCCTAAGTTTATACTTAGGAACCTCATTACAAATATTAATTATTTTAATATCTCTCCATCCAGGTGGAATTTCCTCAAACGATTTCTGGATCTTGGAGATCTTATGTGCCTTAGCCTTTCCACCAAATTTCATGGCTAGAGCACATTCGATGCTACCACAAATCAACATGCCCAGTGTTGGCACTCACAGATTTTGTACACCTTTTGTACTTGAGTGCGATGCATCAGGGGAGAGTGTAGGAGCAGTCTTGATGCAGGGTGTCCCCCGATAGCTTTCGAGAGCCAGAAGCTACTACCCCACGAGAGGTTGTACTCCATCTACGACAAAGAGATGCTAGCCATCATGCATGCGCTAGCCAAGTTCAGGCAATACTTGGTGGGAAATAGGTTCTGGGTGAAGATAGATCACAACAGCCTCAAATTCTTCTTGGAGCAAAAGTAGCTACAAGAGCAGCAACAAAAGTGGGTGAACAAGCTTCAGGCATACGACTTTGACATTCAGTATGTCAAGGGTAAACACAACGTGGTAGCTGATGCGTTGTCCATGAGGTCGACTACCATTTCATTGATGAGCATTGCACTAGATTGGAGGGTGCAGTTGCTAGTGGAGTATTCTAAGGACTGATTTGCATGTGAGGTCCTTGATGGTGCAGTGGCAGATGACCAATATAGGGTGATGAACAAGGTGATCTACTTTCGCGACCAGATTTATTTAGTGGCCAACTGCAGGTTGAGGGAGATCATGCAGCCTGCACATGACTCACCATTAGTAGGGCATTAGGGGTTTACCAAGACCTATAGGTCTATCTGGGAGTGCTTTGCATGGAGGGGCCTGGAGGATGATGTTCTGAGGCATGTCCAGTGGTGTGATACATGCCAAAGGAACAAGGGTGAGTAGACACACTCTGCTGGGTCGCTACAACCACTTCCTATTCCGGAGGTAAAATGGGAGAGCATATTGATGGATTTTATTACTGGGTTGCCCACAATCCAAGGCAAGGACTGCATATACGTGGTGGTAGGCAGATTGACGAAGTTTTCCCACTTCTTCTCTATTTCAGCTCGGTCTTCAGCCTCACAGGTAGCTGAACTGTTTTCCGGAGAGGTATTTCGGCTCCATGGTCTTCCAAAGGCCATTGTTAGTGACAGGGACAACAGGTTTATTGGGGATTTTGGCAGGAGTTTTCCGATTGGTGGGCACAGATCTCACTCCGAGTACGAGTTACCACCCCTAAATTGATGGGCATACAAAGATAGTCAACAAATGGCTGGAGGGATACCTACGTAACTATGTGACGAGCCATCAACACGCATTGATATAGTGGTTGCATTTGGGCGAGTACTTCTACAACACAATGTACCACATGTCCATAGGTATGTCCCCATGCAGAGCTTTATACGGTTATGATGCATTATCTTTCACTAACGTGATGTTTGGAGACAGCAAGGCCCTTAGGGCCAATGATTGGATTCAGGAGAGCCAAGATATTTTGCGGGCTCTCAAAGATAACCTATAGACTGTGCAAAACCAACAAAACTCTATGCAAATAGGGGCCTAGTAGAAAGGCAATTCGAGGCCGGGGAATTGGTCTTCCTGAGACTTCAGATGTACAAACAGTCGACACTCAAACAGAAAGGGGCCAAGAAGCTCAAGCCTCATTTTTATGGGCCGTACAAGGTCACGAGGAGAGTTGGGGAGGTGGCTTATGAGCTGGAGCTACCCCTGGGGAGCCGAGTTCATAACATTTTCCATGTGTCTTGCCTGAAAAAGGCACTGGGTCAGCCAGTGACAACAGCTACAGAGCTACCACCCATGGATAATGAGGGGAACTTGGTTCTGGAGCTTGAGGCTATTCTGGATATCCGTGAGAGGCACTTGCAGAACTGGTTCATCAAGGAATTTTTGATCAAGTGGAGGAATTTACCTGATGAGGATGCCACTTGGGAGGGAGAGTAGATACTTCAGTATCCTTCATTGCAGTTTCTTGAGGACAAGCAACGTTTTGGCGGGGAGGACAGTGATATTCCCAGTTAGCAATATTGCTTAGGGCAAATATCAATTTTGGCCTTTTTGTCTTATTATGTATTTGTACTTGGGAAAAGTGGGTTATGGAACTCGACTTTAATTTTGAAGCTAAGGAAAGGCGCCAAACATTAGAGGAAGGGAAGAAAATTGAAGTGTTAGTGGGAAGTGGGGACCACTCACGGAGAAATATGACCCCGTAGGAAATACGCACTCCTTGGAGGGAAATTGATGGGGAGTTCGAATCGCTGGGCCCACATGCACAATTGGGGAAGCACTTTGACAAAAATAGGAGAGACACTCTTTTTTGGGCATTCTTGATCATTTGAGCATTTACCTTGACTAGCACGCTTGAGCTGGAGGCCAAGTCTGCATGTGTTGTTGAGCACAAGCGATTTTCAGGCAAGAATCTGACCCGTTGCTTTGGTGGACTTCGAGTGCCAACCCTAGGAGGGAATTCCAATCATCTTCAGACTGATCCAGGGGCATTTCAGCGTTGTGTTGAAGCAGTTTCAGTAGAGGCAGGATAGGCTTGCACAGTCCCTTCACTTGTTACACTTGGGACACTTAGAGGAGGTCAATTTTGGGGCTAAGATCGTGGGAGCAGCCAAGAAGGAAGATTTGTTGAGTTTTTTAGCCATTTGGGGAGCCTTTGGCAACATTATTCATAGGTGGGTCGAAATACCCAGTAGTTGGAGGAGCTAGGGGAAATTGGGCCAAATTTCCGAGGTCAACATTTGGCCAATTCCTTTTGTGGGTTTTTGTGGGTTATTGGTGGAGAACTCGGTGTTAATTTCTCGGAATTTTTTGAGCATCGGAGGAGGCCCTAGCAGCTATTGTTTTCAACCAACATTGCAGTTTTCACTAGGACAATGCTTAGATTGTTGGGGACAACCGCATTGCATGTTAGAGCAGCTGATTTCATCAGTTGGACATTGTTAGCCTGCCTTGGGAAAGCCTAGGTGCATGTTATCTAATCTTACCTTTGTACTCAACATTTATATCAATAAAATGGCCCAGCTCAACGCAATTTATGGAGATTTCTGCTTGTTTAGTGTGTTGTAAATTTGTGTGTTTTTGCTATGTTTGCTTTGTTTGTCATTGTAAATTTCCACTAGGAATATTACACAACTCCAACAATTTTTCTCAACTGGAAAATATACTGGGAAAATCTTTTCCCTCATAGCAACTCTCGTAGCCTCTCGTCAACAAACTTGCACTTCTCATCTAATTCACACTGCTAGCCTGGAAATGCGCACTACCCGCTTTAAAGAGTTCGATCTACCTCTGAAAGTCCTTGAGATGAGCTGTCCTATCTGTCTCTGCCTCTAGAAACAATTTGCTAGGCCTCCCGGGACTTGATCCAAGCACTAGCAACTAAATTGATCCCTCTCCTGGCAACTTGCACTAGTAAACTAGGAAAATCGCACTGCAAAGTTCACCCTCCCTGCTCGATAATTTCTCTGGAAAACCACTTGAGAATTTCTCTGGAAATTCTCCTTGCTGCTCTCCCTCCCTAGCTTGAACTTTTTGTTATTTTTTGTAGCATCAGAGGTGTTCTAGTCTCAAAACTTTGTGGAGAGGCTAAGACACAAGAGTTCTCTATAACCCATAAATCGTTTATGGAAATTACACCTCGAAGTGTCTCAATTAGATTATTAGCCTCTTTTTAAATATTTCCTAAGTCTAAACTTAAGAAAAGGGGTTAATTAATCAATATTAATTGAGAAAGGTATGAATCATCTAGAAACTTAGATCGACTGGGAAATGATCTTAGCCCTTGATTAAGTTTTAATCTTAGCCGTTGGAGTCCAAATAGAAGATTATAAGAAGTGGATGGGTAGATTGAGAACACACACACTTGAGATCGATTTCCTTGGGCTGTTCGATTTCCAGAGAGTAGCAACAATTATCAAAAGAGTTCGAGCTAGAGAAGGGAAGCAAAGACAAAAGGGGTAGAGACAGTGAGTCGGGAGGAAGTTTTCTAGTTCCTGAGAGTCAGAAAGAGGAGGCTGAGATTTCCTCCAAGAAGTAGCGTTGGGACTGTGTAGTTGCCTCAAAAGAGCAATTCAATCTACCTGAAGAGGAACTTGTTTGCAGTTCCAGAGGCCGGGAAGGTTTTCCAAAAGGCTATTCTCAGTCAGCACCAGATAGGACGACTAGATTGGCAGTTGATTCAGGCAACGCATTTGAGAGACTGCGCTAGGGTGATGCAGGGCCTATGCAAAGCAGGTTGGATGACTATCTTTTCAGAGGTAGTTAAGTGTCGGGATTGCTTGGAGAGAGGGTAATTTCCCTCAGAGAATTTTTGCCAGTATTCCTATTGAATAGATTCACCAATTTGGCGATATTTATTGTACTCAAAATTTCTCACTGTTGCTTAATAATAAAAAGCCTTAGCTGTTGCATCGGTTTTCACAAGTTGGTTTTTTTCTAGGGACTTTTGTCCAAAAATAACTGTGTCAATTTTTGTGTGTGCTAGCATATTTCTCAGTTTCTAGCGCTATTATTTTCCGCTTGATTTTTGTGAAGATTGTAGTGTGTTTATTTCGTTGTTGCTATAGCAATAAAATGCTAATTTAATTAACGCTTAGAAGAAATAATTCCAGTTGCTGCAATAGGATTTTAGTAGTGAAATTTTCACATGATATCAGAGCGAGATTGATCAGGTAGGAAGTTAAAAAGCAAAAACCATGAATCGTTTAGAGTCAGAGGGAGTCTGGCAGCACGATTTCCAGATTTGCATAGAGGCTGACTTAGCAGATCAAACCACTGGGCAGATGGTTCGATTTTTCCAGTGCAGGTGGTAGGAAAAATTCGCAGAGGCTAGGAGCAGTTTCAACAGACAATAGTGATGAAGTCGAGAAGTAATTCTGGTGAAGCAGATCAATATTTTCTATAAGTAGATTACTTGCTTAGGCGTAGAAGGGTTTTGTAGTAGCAAAATCGGCGCCGGGTGGAAGAGAAAGAGCGCGCACCAAGGGAAATTTCTCTTTGGGGGTTCCGAGTTTTAGAGATCCGATTTTCCAGTTGCAAATAGGCAAAAGTTGTGAGTAGTTTTTCTCACTCCAGCTGGGAGTGCGAATAGCAAATTCAACATCCAAGCAGAGGAAGAGAGAGATTTTCCATTAGATTTAGAGATGGCCACAGTTGGGCTTAGAGATCCATATAGGTTGGAGGGAGCCTCCAAATTTGTCATCTGGATGGATAGGATGTCTTTCCTTTGGATGAACTGTGAGAATTCCTAAACCCGAAATCCCTACTGCAGTAACTGATATTACTTCTAATTGTTAAACCGTACAAGTTATTTACTGTGTTCTATGGTAAATATCAATGTAAATACAATTGCAACATTCGCTATTAAAAACTAATAAGCCGAAGCAAGAAACTGAACAAGAAAATGATACAACACAATGACAATTATTTTTGGACAAATGTCCCCGGAAAAACTCAATGCGAGAAAACGGGTGCAGCAGATGAGGGTTTCTTTATTATTCTTTAACAAAATTCTCATGTACAAGGTACAACCAACAGAATAGAAGAGGATTCTCTGTGAGAATTTTATAGACACTTCTTGACGAGTTTCTGATCTAGGAGAGGACCTGCTACCCCCTCTGCGTCTCACTGCGTCAGCCCCTGTGTGAGAACTATGCTATCCTAGCGTCACACTACCTCTGCGCTGTCCTCTGCATGACAACCACTGCGCTGTCCTCCTTCTGCTCTGCGTCTTCTGCTCCTGACCTTCAGACTGATGTTGATACCCCCACTCTCTCCTTCTCACCTGCAACTCTCCCTCTGATTCGATTTTCTCTTGCGAAACTTCGACCAGTGAGAAAATCGAACTTACTCGGGTAACTGAGTATCTGCCTTTGGTGTATTTTTCAAATTCCCTTCGATGTCCTTCTTATAATCTTCCAGTTGAGAACTGACGACTCAGATTAGATTCTAATCAATGGCTCAGATCATTTCGAGTCGATCTTCGTCTTCTTCTAGAAGTTACACCCACAATTTAGATTAATACCCATTAATTATTTTAATTTCCTAAGTTTAGACTTAGGGTTCCGTTAAAAATAATTAATTATTTTAACAAAACTGTCTTTGGGTAGAATTTCCCTAAACGATTTCTGGGTATTGTGGAATACATATGTCTAAGCCTCCTTGCAAAATTTGAGACATAAAGCACATCCGATGCTACCAGAAATGAACATGAACATGGCTTGAAAGCCTATGTGGATAATGTAGTGGCAGTTCCCCAGGATGCAGATCAGCTGAAGGAATGTAGGAGAGATATGACAAATGTGAAACGATTGATCTCGGATGGAGTCCAGGATCATATAGTTTCACATATATTTGGAAGGGACAATCTTGTCCAGCTATTCAGAGCACTTCTGAGCAGTGGAAGATGTTCCTGTAGGAGAAGTCGAGGAGCATTAGGATGCAAGAGGGTGAAGGCATAAATTCCTTCCTCACTAGGATTTAGGAGGTCCGAGATTAGCATGTAGCTGTTGGCGAGGCACATCAACCGACAGAGCTTGTACGTTTGGCACTGAACAATGTCTCAGAGGAGTGACAAGTGTTTCCCAAAGTATCTTGGGCAGAGACACATTGCCTAGATGGGGCAAGATATGGCTAAACCTACAGCAAGAGGAGTTGAGGCGAGCTCTGTTAAAGAGCACCATCGGCAAGAGCAACAACAAGGGCATGAAGGGTGAGAAAGAGGAGGAGAATGTGGCCCTAGCATCAAAGGGTCCAGTTAGGGATAGGGGGAGAAGAAGAAAAATAAGGACATATCTAAGGTCAAGTGCTTTGGGTGTGGCAAGTTTGCACTGTTGATTTGGGGTAGCATCGGATGTGCTCTAGCCACGAAATTTGGTGGAGAGGTTGGGGCACATGAGAACTCTAATACCCAGAAAGGGTTTGGGAAGATTTTAAATAGATTAGGAGATATTAAAATAATTAATATTTTCAATATTGTCCCTAAGTCTAAACTTAGGGAAAATAAAATATTAATGTGTATTAATATGAATCTGTGTTAGAGTGGTCCAAAAGACATGGATCAAGCCAGATCTAATCTTAGCCATTGATTAGGGACTTAATCTTGGCCGCTGATATGTCAACAGGAAAAGTATAAGAGGAGGCTTAAGGGTCACTTGGAGAACACACCAGAGTGATCAGTCATTCTTTTCTCTAGAGCGGGGTTTGCTAAGAGAGATAGAATCAGTGATCGGGAGAGTAGTTGAGGGGCATTGAGTACAGATAAATAGAGAAGGCAGAGATTGTGCTGGGAGAGCAACGCAGCAGCCAAGGGGAGTGACGCAGAGCCAACAAGGGTTCATGCAGGGCCACGTAGAGTCAGCCAAGTGTTGCGTAGAGCGCTAGAGAGGCTAGCGTGTCTGACGCAAAGGCCTAAAAAGCTAACGCAGGGTTTCAAGGGGTTGGCGCAGACCAAAAAGGGTTGACACAGGGCCAACGTGAGACCGAGAGGGGCTGGTGAAGTCTAGATTGGGCAGACGATGGGGTTGTAGAGCAGTTTTGTGCTGAGGAGCTGCAGGAAGGGTTTTAGCCAGGAGATTTCCCTCAAACTGTGATGTATAACTGCTAAGGAAATTCTTTGTTGGGTAGGCCAGTTTCGGCACCCAGATTGTACTATGATATTCCTTAATAAGAAAACCCTCAATCGCTGCACCAATTTTCCCGCATTGGGATTTTCTGGGGACATTGGTCCAAAAATAATGGTGTCATGTGGTGTGTTTGTTCATGTTTCTTTTAGTTGTTGATTTGTAATATGTTGAGCATGCACTTGTGTTTATTTTTAGTATTTATTTTGCAAATAACTTGTTAAAGAAAAATAACAAGTAGGTAGGAATAAATCAGATAAAGTGCATGAAGGGTTTCTAAACCGAGCGGAAGCGGGAGCGGGAGCGACCATTTTCAGAAGCTCCCGGTTTGGGAGCGAATCCGAGAGCGATTTTTTAAATATATATATAT
>APFE030094055.1:103667-153846 GCA_000404065.3 Pinus taeda | reverse complement strand
CGAAACCCCTCAACAACAAAGGCGTCCCCTTGAAGCCAAAACAACTCTAATACCAAATGTAGGTTTTAACCCCGTACATAAATTAACTGCATACGAATTCTAAATCATAGGAAAAATAAAAATGCGAGAGCATACACATAAAACACATATACACAGAGATTTCCCACTGGATCTCAAAACCGAGACTACCAACTTGATTTTTCATTATGTTCCTTTCAATGTTACAATACATATTTATACATGCCGAAGCATCCAATATCATGGACCAAAAACCATCACGTCCAAAACCATGGACCGAAAACCATAGGTAGGTTCACCCAACCTAATATAGGGTCCAAAAAAAATTTTCTCAGGGCGCTGCCCTGAACCCCGTACAAGGGGGCTACCCGCGCCCCTCAAACCCCCTGGACAGGGGGGCTTGCTGCCCCCCCGCTGCACAATCGGCGCAACAAAGGGGGGCCTCTACCCCCCATCTTAACCCCCGGTTCACTACGTAGGTTAGTCGTGGAAAGAATATAACACAACCAAACACTTATTTTCTCTTTCTATCGAAGAAGTTATTTCCTTAATTTTTCCCTGTTTTGAACCTTTATGCATGAGAAATTGTTTTTCGATCAATCACATCATTCTCGGCTAGAATATCATCAGCAAAGCATCTTTTTGGAATATTGCTATCCTTTTTCTTTTTCGCATAAATTATCATCAATCCAAAGCATCCTATCTCTTATTCATTACTATCTTTACACACTCTAGTCTCATTATAACCATACTTCTTACTGTCCTATCATTGATATGTGTACTCTGCCTCATTTACTGTCGTACTATTCATTCCCTTGCCTTACCATCAGAAAAAACACTTTTCCTATGCTTTATGGTCATGAACGTCCTTTTCCAATTGGAAGGGGAAGGTATGCATTATGGGATAGTGTGCGATATAATTACTGCACTCCACCATAACTTGCTAATTTGACAAAATATTATTATTGCATTTATACAAAAAAAAAAAATTGATTGAAATTTTTGCATGCGACTTATTTGTTGTTGTTCAAAACTAAAACTGTGGATTCATGAAAATTGCGTACATAGTAGTGAATTTTTTATAGGAGAACAGCAAGTATGGGGGGAAACTTTGTTCTCAACGATTCCAAACTATTGCAACTAAACAAAAGAGGCTCAAGCAACTCACAGACAAGATGTGCTTGCATGGCTTCCACCTTTTGCATCAGTTTCAGCATCATCTCGGCCAACATCAACTTCAACAAATACCAGTCCATACATGTCATTCCACATTTTTCGAGGTAAAACTTGAGGTAAAATAGCATAAGTTTCTATTTTATTAAAGGTTCAGAAGAATTTCATGAAAATCCATTAAGCATTATTTATCATCATTCATTCCATATCTTTACCACTTCCCATTTTTAGAGACATAGAAGCTTTCAGTTTGGGGGAGTGTTCCTTTCGTTTATTTATTTATTATGACCATGCCATTAATATTCTTTATCATCTATTGATATTCTTATTCATTCTCAACACCTCCCTTATTCCATGTTGTTTTACACCAAGCATAGATTTCAACAAATTGTAGCAACCACCTCAATTTGTTTTCTAGCATTGCATGATGGCATGCTAATTCTCGAGTTTGGGGGAGGAATTGCTACACATGATAAATTTTTTCTACTTTCTTTCTCATGTAAGACATACAATTTCGATTTTATACAATGCATAAATTGATTGACATATATCTTTAAAACTATGAACTGAATTCTTGTGTTTTTTGGATTAAAAAGAGGTATCGTTAAAATACACAAACCCAGAAAATTTTAGGTTAAATTGGTTTGTCAAATTCGAAATATCATGCACTATCACCTACAACCATTTCGCTTATATATCACGATCCCTGCATCAAAATGATCTGATTTTTGGATTAGAGAAGTAATAATATAGTAGAAATCTACTTGCAGAATTTTGGCAAAATCTTGTTTGTAGTTTTTGAGAAAATGGTTAATGAAGTTTGTGGTTACTTATATCATATTTTATTGCAACTTCATATACATATAGTTGAACGACAATGTAAAAATGGTTACACCTTTATCAACATTGCTAAAATTGAATATTCATTATTTGAGGAAGAAGTCATTTGTTCCATCCATTTCATGAGTTGGGATGAACAATTTTTGTATTATTGCTCTGTTAATACAGAGGTTTTGGGTTGCATGAGGACATGCAATATATTCAGTTTGGGGGTATGTCGGGCCTCTAGTTTGTCATTATTATTATCACTCTTTAATGCCTATTTCATCCATTTCTACCATTCTTTATCACATCATTTATCATATAATTCCATTTTATAATTATTTATGCTCTTATGGATAAATATTATTTCTTCTCCTTTATTTTTAATAAATTAATGATTATTATGCATGATTTTATCAATGATGGTTTAGTGAATTTGTTGACACATCACTCACCATTTTGGTCTCCAATATCTTTTCTAGATTGCAAATTTGACCTCTAGCTCATTATTAAGTATTCCAACTGAGATGTTCACGGGAATAAGAAGTGACAGTTTTTCATTGAACGTTTCGGGAACATGAAGAAGAATCTGGAAAATACGAAACATGGGTTTTGTCCAGAACAGACTGAATTAGGTTCGTAATGAGCCATTTTCCCAAATTCGGCCTATATTAAGAGAAATGGAAGGTTCTTTGAAGACAATTTTCTCAGATTTGTTGTTGTAGTTGTTTTCCAATTATTTCAGTTGTAATACCAAATTCGAACTGTCCCTATTGAATGTTGATCGAGACATATTTCAGATATGATCTTGCTGATCAATTTGTTTGGAACAATCCAATTTTGTATTGGGAATCATTTTGTAATCATCTCTATTGTGACTTGTCTTTTCTCTCTATGTATTTAAATGAAAACATAGATCAAAGAGAGGAGGAGGATAATATGGGGTAAGATAGAGAGAATAGAGAGGAGGAAACCTCTCGCCTTTTACTTCAATTGTAATTTTAATTTACAGAAGCATGATTCTAAAGAAGGAGATCGTATTGTAATAACAAGTGACTTTGATTATTAATACATAACTTGTGTTGTTGTTCATTCGGATATTCTGAAGTAGCTAACTAGCATTCACTGGCGGCTAGGGCCCGACCTCAGGTGGATCTTACTGATGTTTCTTGTTTTATGCTTTTCCGTTTCCTGCAAGTTTATTTTGATTTACATCTTTGAAGTTGATTTACTTTCGTTAATTCGGATTTTTGGTATTCATTTCATTAATGTGCAATTCTAATTGGTTTTATTTATTGATGTCATGGACTGAATTAGTCATCAGTTAAAGAATCATTTCTGGTTAATTAAAGGATAGATTGTTATTAATTAGATTAAATGCTTTCCTTCTATCCAATAGTTTAAGTCCAACTGAAAGAGATCAGTTAATGCTATGGTGCTCTCAGTTGATTATCATTCGAATTGTTTGATTAATGCAGATCTAGGTGAAACAGCTCAATTACTGCTACAGTGCTCTCGGTTGATGTTATTCCCATTTGAATTGCTTTCTTAAGATTGGATTATGGTTTTGCTTGAGATTAAGTCCCGATGCTTAGATGTATTATTTCCTTTAAAAGTTATAGCTTGAGATTTATGATTGCATCCATTTACTCTTGTATTGAATTTAATAGATTATCTTAAATCATTACTCTCTAGATTGATAGATTGCACATATTGTGTACACTCTTGAAACAAAAAGACTTACTCAGGGTGATAATTAATGTGAGGCAATTAGGAGTTTTAAAATACACCTTTTAGCGCCCAGCAACATCTTGACAACAACCCATATGGGTGGGTAGTCCCTTAGAACCTTGAACGTGCATGGTCTATCTCAACAGTTGAAATCCAGTTCATAACAAAATCAGAATGGTTAATTTCTTTGTCAAGAGGAGGAAAAGAAAGAGTGTAGTGATCAGCTTACTGTTCTTGCTAAGATGGAATTCTCTTTGAAGGGAGATGATAGTTGTGAAGGACATTTTAAACAGGGGCATGCCATAAGGCCAGTTGAAATTGCTAAGATTACTGAAAGTTACAGAGGTATGGATAACTCAACAGGAGTCAAGCATCTTATTCAACTAATGCAGGAACATGTAGATGACAGTGCAAAGAAAGGAACTTAATTACTTTCATGGCATATCTTGTAGAAGTAATTGCAAACACAAACAAAGATGAGTATCTTAATCAATCTATCCAACTCAGTGTACTCATTATTGATGAGTGGCTTCAAGCCACACATAAAGGAAAGATGGTGAAGGTGATAGTCCAAAGGGAGGTGATGTCATTGATGATGAAATTATTTTAATGCTACTAGATGCTTTCAACACATTACCCATAGATCTTATGCTATTAAAATTCGAGTGTTGGAAGATCAGTGAATTTATTACACAACCACATAAATTTTGACAACAGGAGGAGAGCTAAATATTTAGTTGACACATGGAAAAAAACATGTGGCTACAAAACTAAAGGATAATGATGCAATATCTGGATGGATTGAAGGTGAATCTTGTCCTTCTAAAGAGGCACTAGATGAAGAAGTTCATTTCCAATGTAAGGGTGGAGGACCTGCCAAGGTAGTTTCCTGAAGCATCAAAAAACATTAACTACCAAAGGTAAATGAAATTACAAGAAAATTATCTAAAGCTATGTAATGGAAGGTTCAACTTTTTCCACTCCAAGGTTAATTGAAGAATTCTAGTTTCACTCTTCAATCCAAGTTACAAATAATGTTATTGCGAGGAGAAACGTATTTGTGGCACTATTAATATGTTAGTCCCATCAGCAAAGGAAGAGAAATGAAGTAGTCCAATCCAGTCACAGATTAATAGTCCATCAAGTTCCACCCTTAGAAAGGCTTTAGGTTCATCTTACAGAGATTGTGATTTTTTGTTGGAATAGTTCTGAGATTTTCAATATGTCCTACTTGGGGGAAGATTTCAAGCTCGAGACGAAGGATAGAAACAAGTTGTTCATGAATGAAAAAATGTCCTACTACATTACTCATGAAATGTGAAAAAATGTGTTTTTCATCAAAGAATGCCAATGAGAATTAATGTTTTTGAAAGGCTATAATTATTTTTGGGAATTAGTGGTCACAAGGGGTCTCATGAAGTTCTCAGAAGTGCTCAATTGCATCATGCTTAAGAATGAAACTATCATGCATTCAAAGAGTCTTTGGCTTCTACCCGTCAATTTGTCATTGTCGAAGGAGAAGGTACTAAAGATCTTAAATTTGCTACTCTTGTTCCTCCAAACCAAGAAATTCTTTTGGTTAATTCCCAGACTGTTGAGCTTAGCATTGGCAATAATGGAGTTCAACACAAAATTGAGGGCATGGATTTATAGCAACCTCAATAAATTGTTTTGTAGCTCATTACATGTTGTCCGTGACAAATTGCATTATTCAATGAGGAGTCAGGCGTACTCATTGGTTATATGTAGACCCATAGTTGAAGGTGTAAAAGTTAATAACGAAAATGCAATGATGGTGCCTTGGTTAAATGTCAGAGAAGGAGAAACAGAAAATACCTTTCATTGTGAACCCATTGATATCCTGTGCACGTATGATGAAAATTATGCTAATTGTTTTGTGGATGTGAGGTACTCTGATGGTGAAGAAGTTGGGGTGGTTATGGTGGATTGTAAGAATAGAGAGGATTTTATGAATATGCAACATTTTGTGCCTGCTTAGCAAGGAACTATTCAGGTTCACTGAAATCATATGACAGTAAGAAGAAAGTGAAGGTTCGCAAGTGGATGGAGTCCATCTCACATTATACAAAAAATGTGTATCCGCCCATCTACGAACAAAGATCAGAAAATTTAATTGTTACTAGCATCTAAGTTAAAGTTCTAAGACTTTTCAAAGGTTCCATTTAATTGTTCTTCGCTTGTTATTTTATTATTTGTCAATACCCTATTTATGTAATTTAATTACCTTCGACGCTAATATTGAATAGACATGTGTGACTCAATGTTTCATCTACTAATAAAGCCTTGATTTTATTATTTCACCAAAGCACATTAGGAAAGAGTATCATGGGTTCTATTATGTGATGAAAGCAACTTGAGTCTATAGGATGAGACTCTACTGGATGTGGTAGCATACATAATGTGAGGCAATGGTGCACTCTGGAATAACGTGTGACAAGGGGGTTGATGTTGTGCATGGAGATAATTGATAATATGATCTGTAACCAAGCATAAATTATATTTTCAAACATGGGGTATAGTTTTGGTTGTGACATGCCTACAAAACATAATGCAAAAAATGAATCTCTTTGTAATGTTTAACTATAGATTATTGAGTTGAAGAAGAGCACCAACAATGAAGTTGGAGCTAATCGAAATGATGATGGATAAAAATCCTTCACTTCTAATCATGATGATGAATGCATTAAGAGCATTGAGGAAGATGAGAACCTAATACAGATTCAAGAAACAAATTACCCTTCTTGATCAAGATTCTGGGAATAGATAGATCCTGCGGAGGGTTTGGCTGAAGTAGAGACATTGTTTCATGTCTAGATGCATATATTCATTGGGTGCATGCATGCTTGCAATTTTTACTTTCTGTTTTAGCTGCAAAGAACCAAAGAGTTGCAAAAATAGATATGAAGACTTCCAATTATCAACTAGCAACAAAAATCTTAATGGGTATAAATCTCTATGGAGGATTATGTTCTTCCAAGAGATGGTGCACCTATCCTTGGTCATGAATATATCTCCTTGCTCAAAACACACAAGCCAAATTTGTTTTGCGATGAACAAAACATGGAGCTAGCTAGCCTTGTCAATAAGTCAATATCAGTTTTCTATGTAAAGATCATTATTTTTGAACTTGGGGATCTTTATTATGTGACTCATACAAATCCCCATTCCTTATCTCAAAAAAGTTTTCATGTCAACTTTCAAGGAATCTTCTCACTCACAGATTCAAATTATTTTTCTTTGCTAAGATCCCTGACTGAAATGTTCAATGCTATTTTTAAATGCCAATGTCGAGGAACACTACTTAAAAATCTAAGAGCCTCTCTATGTGATCTAACAATTTCTTGTGATGGGACAGTAAACCATACTGGTGGGAAGTTTGAATATGAGACTTTCAATTTTCCAATATGGCCTTGGGATCTAGGGAGTTTTATGTAGGAAGGTTTCCATTATAACAATGAGTATACGAATAGGTAACCAAGAGGTTCTTGGTTAGTCAAAAGTGTGCCAAAAGTACCTCTATCCTAAGTAGATCCCTGTAGAGTGTCTATGTCCCAATGTTGGTGACATCTGACTGCATTCACTAATTTCAAGAGCTTTTGTAGACATGTGTAGGTGTATGTTGAGCATATAGCTTAGTGGGTCTCACAGTTTGTGAGAAAGAGTGAGAAGATCGCGGAGTATAGGCTTATTTCACTCGCAGAATATTACAATTTTTTTAGTGTAATTTCTACTTACGAATCATATGATTTTTTAAAGTAAATTCTACTTATTTATATAATTTAAGGGGATTTTTTTATCCAAAAATGGAGAATGAACAAATGGAACAAGAGCTTATTGATCATGGCTTTTCTATCAGAGCTTTGAGCATGTTTTCTATTCCCTTTGTCTTGAGTAAGGTGTGGAGGATTCTCGCAATGGCCTTGGCGACTACAATGTTGGCCTTATAAGAATCTAAGGCTCTCATTCTCATTCTATTCTTTTTGTCCTTATCCTTTATTATGATAAATGAAAACTCATCAAATTCCAACCCCATCCCTACAAATAGTAACAAAATGAAACACATAGACTAACTCGCTAAACATACAAGCATGTATTGAAAAAAAAAAAAAGTGGACTTTGAACCAAAACCCTGAGGTGCGTGTACACTATGTGTGGAAGAATGAAAGTGGGTTCAAAATGTAGTAAAGTTAAAAATGGAACATATCTTACCATTAATGGACTAAAGATCCAATGGCAGAGTTTGATATTCTATTAATTCACAACTCCCTTCAATCTCGATTTCCCTCTCACTCTGTGAAAAGCTATTCTTTTGGGTTGAGAGGGGTTTTGTAAGACAAAATTAATGATTACATTTTTCAAAAATGAAACTAATGCCCTATTCCATGCTTTTGGTTGTGTTTAAAACCATTTTTATCATATTTGGGATATTTATCATAATAATTCTACGTTCTTAAAAGCATTTCTAGCATATTTAGAATATTTACCATAATAATAATAATTTATTTTTAAGATAATTTTTTTATACAATAATCTTTTTATTAAGATATTTATCATGATAATAATAATATATTTTTTAGATATTTGTTTTATACAATTATTTTGCTGTTAAAGTTTATGGAGTAGATATGTACTTTTGGAATTTGAATGTTCTTGACTTGTCAAAAGAAACATTCTTTTAATTTTTTTGTATTGAAAACATTTAAGTGTAAAAATGAAACATGTGCTCTTAATTTAGTTGTATTGAGAACATTTAAGTGTAAGAAGGAAACATGTTCTCTTAACTTGGTTGTATTAAAAACATTTAAGTGTTCTTCCATAATATGTGGGTGCAAACAAAAGAGAACATATAGTAAGTGGATTTAATAGTTAAAAACAAGTGTTAGTTTCTTAAAAATCATATGTCAAATTTGGATGGAGTAGGGTATGTACCCTTATTTAGGTTAAATATATTTGAACTTTTGGGTGACTAGGGATGTAAGACTCTATGTTTCCATCTTCAAAAAATGGAGTCCTCTACAAGTCACTCACATAGTTTAGGTTGTTTTAGTTTAGTTTAGGTAGTTTTAGCGAGGCATTAAAATATGGAACGAGCATGCACATTGCGATGCTAGTGTTATGTTCAACTTTACGCATGAGTGCACGTCTAAGAATACTTTAACAAGGGTTAAATAGGCTGAATCATTAGAAAGGTTGGGGGTTTGTAGTCTCACTTAGAGTTGTAGACAAGCAAGTTAAGCACCATGAGAAGTGATGAAGCAAACTCAAGACATTTGACTAGCTACGCAAAGGAACCTTGTCAATGGTAGTAAGTGAACATTCCTTGATTGAATTTGATACCTTGTCCTTGGTACTACCAATTTGGAAGATGAGGAAGAAATGTGAAATATATGTGAAACCCGCTAAAGAAGTTTACAAGGTTGTTGCAACATATATAGGTGGTTTTGTCATGTTGTAAGAGGAGGGTCAGAACTTAGAAGGCAACCGTCGAAGTAGATTTATCATGGAGTGTCAACGAGGTTGAAGGATCTAATAAGGAATGAGTTATACAAATCGAACAAATAGGCCATATTGGGTTATGATATTAATGTTTTTGGACATACAAAGTCGAAAGGTTCATTTTATGGAGGTGTAGCCTAAGTGCTTGGGTGCAGGCCACATCTTATGAGTATCTTGGAGTTTTGGTGTGCGTTAGTGGTGTTAGTGCATTGTGTTTGAGATTCCTTAATAATTTGGCATTGTAAGGTGTGTTATTCCCTAGTTATAGGGGGATAATTAAAACCCTATTAAAGTTTTATGGGTTGTACCATGGATTGAGGTCCACTTGCATGGGTTGAGGTGTAAAGGAAACCCATGACTTCAGGAAAATGATTGCAATTCCTACCTATATAAAGTGTTTATGATATAATATTAATGATTTTTTCTTGGTGAATGGAAGAGGAAGATAAGAACGGAGAGGTACTGAGGTTTGTTGTAAATCAATCAAAAGGAAGGAAAAATGTCTACTATTTGTAGGATTTTTCAACTTTCCTCTTCAATAGGATTAAATTTTAGTCAGAGCTAGGGATTTCGTCTCAAAGAATTGATTGGGTACTCCAAAAATCCATGACCCGATATATCCAAGCTAGTCTATTAGATAGATTTGTCTTGGGCAAAGGTTGCAAATGCTAAGGTTCAAATATTCCCTTTTTAATGTGGGTTTTAAACCTTCCATTTTAGAATGCTAAAAAAAAGGTCATGATCTCAAAAGTAGGTCCTTGAAACTAAATGCCAGTGCTTATTCAATGGTGTGATTCTTTCTATTGAGTTTGGCCTTGAATGTTTTGAGGTATAGTTGTCAGTTTATCATTTCATTTATGTGTTGAGAAGATTTTAAGGGCTATGGGGGATAAGATGGTTACTTTCCAATACCCCTTCCTTGAAACACTATATAAGAGATGGTGTGCCTCATTTTGTTTTCATAATATTTCAACCACCAGTTTTTCCTATGAGGATGCACTTGAAGGGAGGGTATGTAGAGGGAGTGGAAAAGAACAAAACTTCATGTTGAGTCAAACGAGGGTTACATATTATAAGTGTCTCTAGAGGCCTCGAAAAAAGTGAAAGGAATGGAGTTTACCTCCTATTGAAATGCCTTCTATTCCACCATTTAAGGTGCTAAAGGTCATTGAATTTAAGGGTCATAGGTGAAAGGCCATGAAGATCTTAAAAATGAGAAGGTAGGTGTGATTTAGCATAGGATTGATTGATATTTTGAGTGAGATTTCCTAGTGAATGGAAAAAAATAAAGCCCTACCACCTATAGATTAAGTAAATTATAAGAAAAATTTTCCTAAGATTCAAAGAGTTTCTCCATTTTTTGTCCATGAGATCCATGGAAGTTATTTTCAAGTCTCGATAATTTGTGTTAAGATATCATCCAATGAGTAGGAAAGGTTGTTCATTTACAAGGTTCACATCAATCATGTATCGTCCCTCTTTGCCCAAGTCTAAGAACGGGAGTGTGCATAATGGACTTATTATTGTAAACAATTGTATATGTTGGATTATCTTGAAGTTTAAGGGCTTGAAGTGGTTGCCTCAACCTACAAATATTTAATGGAATTATGTGTTTTTCAAATAGACCTTTGTCGTCAAGGAGTTTCTATTGTTGCTTGATCATGATAGAGTCCAATCATGGCTCTGACTTCCTACTCGTGATAAGCCCATCCAAGACTAGTTTTGGACATGGATGCTCTGATACCACTTTGTAACATACCTGACCCCTCGGGTTACCATTAGAGGAATGGGGTAATTTCTTTATTTTCCAATCTATGAATAAATCCGAGCTACTCCTCTTATTATTCTTCTAACAATATATATATTATTGAACTATGGTCACAAATCAGCCACTAACAGTCAATTGACTAATTGTTTATAGGTTGCTTCAGACCTCTATCCAAATTTTTTTGGACAGTCCACCAAAATGAACTCTTCATGCCAATCCATTCTTCATATGGCATGTTTCTTCAACTCAATATTCTACTTAGATTCCTTACTCATTTAGATCCTTTATCTCCATACCTACTTCGGCAAACCATCTTCTAGATCTGCGATATATATTACAGAGATAAACCTTACTCTAAGGGTCACAACCCCTCTTAAGGGAATACCTTATGGACTAAACATGTTAGGAAACCACCCCAACTAGGGAATTATACTTCTATTCCAATTTCTTTAGAACAAACCCTATCCACCCGTAAAAAAAAACAACTCTTTCCTCCATAAGAGAGTCGACCTAACTCATATGGATCCATAGATTTTGGACATTTATTTGACTGAATTTTGACATGAAATTCAGATCTCTATGACCCTTAAACTAGGGTTACCTAAGTCAATATTACACTTGCAACTACTTATGTTCTCGCCCTAAATTCGAATGTAGACCCTCCTCCATTTGTGTTGGTCTTTATCACAGCCCTTGCAGCCTACTAATTGCCATGAGACATGGTGTAAACCCTATTTTCTATTTCAGAATTTGATGTAGCCTTCACACAAAGACACCAATGAAATCACATGCCGATATTCTCATGAGAAGACACTCTTATGTTCGATTCTCCAGAAGAGAACCAAAAATATGTCATCCTACTTCATACCTTGAACCCATTAAGGTATGTGTCATTGTTTTTAACCCTCACATCATGATCTTACTCTTGGTGGATGATCATGGCCTCCCTTTAGCAACCCTTACTCGACCCTCTAACCCGACCTATATTAGGACTACATTTCTGCTAGCATCCTTGATCAAATGAGCTCCTTCTCACTTGATGTTCTTGCCTTCATCCTAAGGCATCCTTAAATAGATTTTCCTAGGCCTCTTAGGAACCCTCTAGAACTTATAGGTTTTATCAACTTAGACTTTAGGAAATATTAATTCTCCTTTTTAATTTTCTTTTAGATTTTAAACCCCATCTTGGGTCAAAAATCCCTTTGGTTAGGTTCTTTGCCCACAAAGATTTTTGTAACCAAACTCACACAAACCCATCTCAATAGGCTTGTGGAGTACCTCCCAAGATATACAATTCAACAACATAGTCTAGTTGTAGTAATTGTGACTTGGTCAAGCTCTTGTAGTCAAACAAGGACTTGGTTGGGTTCTCAAGCTGTAAAGTAAGGGTAGTTTTGAGGGCATGATAGCTAAGAAGTGTCAAGGTATACTAGGGAAAGAAAAGGTGTGCTAACACATGTTGGAAAATGTCAATGCATGCTGAGGAGGGTTAAGCAGTGTTAGGGTATCACAAGGGACAATTAGGTCAAAATGCACGGGAAGGAACGAATAAGAGTCTGTGCCAAGGAGTGTCAGAAAATTCAAGTGTGCCAAGGATGAAGTGTGTTAGGAGATGTTCAAAATAGGATTTGCAGGAGGTAAGCCTACGGTTATGATAAGGGGCTAGAAATAGCAGTTTTTAGTAAAGGGAGATGTTGTGCTGGGCACACTAGTGTTTTTCCTTTAGCTATTATTTTGGTATGAGATCTGGCACAATTTGGTTTCATACTCATGTTTTAAAGTATTGTAGATAACTACATACTATACATTGTCATGTATAACATTTGGGGCACTGTCCTCATGTTGGCTTATATCTTGTGCATCTTTTGGATCTTATGGTTATTACAAACTCTTAGTTAATGCTCTATTATTTATATGAATTGGGCATACATGTGACATATTTATTCTGTAAACTATGTTGTTTAGTTGTTTTATGGCCATGGTTAGAATTGATCCTTGACCTGGTAAGTAGTTAACTGGCGCAAGATGAGCTTGTGTATAAATTTAATGTGTAGATTCAAAATTTCTCATGAAATTTACTAGATCACAAGCCTTAAAGCTACTCTATTCATCTACAAAAAGAAAATCAAGATTGATAACACAAATCATTAACATGCATTCATTCAAAAATATTTATCTAGGGGAAATAAATTGCTCAAAACCCCTTACTATCTGTATTGCATTAATCAAAGAATAGAGAAGAAATACAATGCTTTCTCAAGCCTAAGCAACCTTTGCAGTAGTATAATCTATTTCACTGCCTCACAAACTGAATCAAGACAAGACATAGCCAATTTCTCAGCCTACCAAGCTTATATTTCCTTGTGTTTTTACCTTTGGAATCAGACCCCTATTAATTAAGAAATTCACCAATTTGGATTTCACAATTCCTTTAAGCATTTCTTTGACTACATGCACCACCTGTAAAACTTGGAGTAATTTACAATTGATAGTACACTTCCATGGAACCCCAATCTCAATTGACTAACTTGAATTCCCCACATGCATGAGTTAATTTGGGTTGATCAATCAGTTTAATTGGATGATCACTTAGTGTGAAAAATGTTACACACCCTTGATTGAACCTCCACTAGTTCTACTAATAGTGAGAACTAGATACATTGATAATAACTCAAAATAACAGAAATAGATTGCTACAAATTAGCAATCAATCACGTAGAACTGAACTCAAGTGCCTTCAACTCAAATTTATTGAGTTAACTCAGTGACAAGGCACATGTCACCTCAATTAACTACCTCCAAGTATTTTATTGAAATTGAAATTGAAATTTCTCCTAATTTAATCAACACAAAATTTAAATTAGGAATTTCTTGCTACATTTTCAACACTACCTCTCAGCAAGAAAGGGACTATCAGATACCCCAATATTGCTTCTATGGAATTTGAATTTTCCTCTTGACAAATTATTCATCAAAATATCTGCATCTTGTTCCTCTATTGGAATGTACTGCAACAACATAATCTGCCTCTACACATAATCTCGTAGATGGTGATATCAAATGTCAATATGCTTGGATTGATCATGAAATACTAGATTCTCAGAGATTTTGATACAACTTTGATTGTCACAGTGAATAAATCTAGGATCTATTTGCTGAATAAATATCCCAACAAGAATATCTCTCATCCAGATAGCGTCACAGGCTACTTGATTGCAACCATATATTCTGCTTCCATTGAGCTGAGTGCCACAACTATCTACTTTCTATTGTACTAAGAAACTATTGCTAACCCAAAACTGAAAATTCCTCCTGAAGTGCTCTTCCTATCTAATGGACTCCCCACCCAATCTACATCTGTGAATCCTTGCAGCTTCACTCCCGCTGTCCATATTTACTAATGACAAAATAGAGTAGTGCCTATGAGGTATCTCAACACATGATTTATTGCCTTCCAATATAGTTTGGTTGGCTTAACCATGGATTGACTAAGCTGGTTAATTACATAACACACGTCTGGTTGTGTGTTCACAAAATACATAAGTGAACCCATAAGCTACTTGTAAATGTTATATTCCACTTCCTCATATAAAGTGGCATCCTCTTTCCTCTAATTACCCGCTAGAGGAGTGTCAATGGGTTTGCTACTCTCCATGTAAAAAAAAATTAGTATCTCATTCGTATACCTTCCCTGAGATAAAAAAAATTTCCCCATATCCTTGCCATACTTCCAAACCAAGGAAATAATGCATGAGTCCCATGTCCTTTATCTCGAACTCTCTTGGAAGTTCCTCCTTGCAAGATTTGATCAGCTGCTCATCACTAGTAGGGATCAAGTCATTAACATGTAAAACAATAATCAACAACATACCTTATACCATAATGTGATAAAGGTTTGCATTTTATTCACTTTTGGTGAAGCCCAAACTAGTGAGATAGCTATCGATCCTAGTATACCAAGTACGGAGTGCTTGCTTGAGTCCATACAATACTCAATTAAGTTTGCACACATGTGACTCTCTATCAAAGGTCTCAAACCCCTTCGGCTGCTCAATGTACACCTCATCCTCAATAAATCCATTGAGTAATGTTTCCTTCACATCCATTTGGTGAATCTTCAACCCCATCTGCACTGATAGTGATAGATTTGACCTGATGGATGAGTACCTTGCTACTGGAAAAAATGTCTCATCACAATTAATTCCCTCAACCTTAGAGAACCCCTTGGCCACAAATATGGCCTTTTGTTTCTCTATGATCCCATATGTTGCATGATTTACCTTGTAAATCCATCTCGAACCAATAACTGATTTTTCTGTTGGTGTTAGGACCACTTCCCAAACAATGCTTCTAATAATGGAATCATATTCCTCTACCATAACATCAATCCATACTAGTTTTTTTACTTCTTCCTCGAATGAGGATGGTTTTTTCTCAACTAGCTCATTCATCACAACCATGTAACTAGTGTACTAATCTGGTGACCTCCTCTACCTGCACTGTGATGTGGGTGCTCCCACATCCTCTCTAACATCTTGCAATTATCTGTCAACTTCCCTGGTCCGCTTCCTTATTCAAATGTCTCTGCTTGAGTAGATGTCTCCACTCTCTCCTCCTATTCTTGTGGCTTCTCCACAACTTCTTGAGGTTCTTCCTTTGAAGCCAAAAGCTCTTGATCAGGCTACAACTAAATCCCCCTCCCAAGAGAACACCTAATTTCCTTCTCCTCAGCAAAATTCACATCCCATTTGACGATTGTCATCCTGAGGGATGGAAACTACACCTGATAGTTGTAAGGTGTATTAGTGTACCCCACAAATATGCCCAACTCTATTTTTAGATTTAGTTTTTTTCTTGCTTCCTTGGAAGAGTGACAATAAATTGATGATCCAAAGATCCTGAAGTGTTACACATCCAATTTCTTCCTTGAAAAGGATTCCTCTAGTGTACTCATACCAAAATACCATCAGGACTCTTGTTCTACAAATAAACCATTGTGCTTCATGCTTCAACCCACAAGTGTAGAGGTAGTCTTTGGTCATGCAACAATGCCAGTGTTGCTCCCACAATACTTTTGTTCTTCCTCTCTGACACCCCATTATGTTGTGGGTTATGGGGTGTTGCCAACTCCCATCGAATTCCTTTGAATAATTCTTTCTTATACTGAATTGACATGTACTCGCCACTATTATCTCTCCTGACAGCCTTCACTTTCCTTCCAGTCTCTTTCTCAACAAGTGCTTTAAACTCAAAAAAATTGGAGAATGTCTGGTCTTTCTTCTACATGAAGTAGATACAACACCTCCATAAGAAATCATCCATGGATATAACATAATACTTGTGCTTGGTTGTGGAGGCTATTGAGAAAGGTCGATATACATTAGAGTGGGTCCTTTCAAGGATTGCATGTGCCCTATTATCCTGATCATTGAAGGTGGATTTTTTGTTCTTCGCTAGTGTACACCCTTTGCATGTATCTTGCTACTCTAGTGCTCCATTGGGAAGGCTTGTAAAAATATGTTGCATGATCTTTAAAGTGTCATTATGAAAATGACCAAGTCTTCTATGCCATAATTCACCAACATATCGGCTCTAAAATTTCTCTACTTTTGTGCTCAATTCTACATAATGTTCCAGTTATAATTTGTAGAGATTCTTCACTTTAACCCTGATTTGGTTCACTTGTCCCATGGAAATGTGTCTCAAGAAATCCTTTCTTTTGTTGAATATCACATCGTAGCCAGAGTCTTCCAACACCGCGATGAAAACTAGATTCTTCTTCAAACCTAGTACATGCATCACATCCTTGAGCCTGAGAGGGGATTCAGACTCCCTTTGAAAACTAACGGTACCAATGTTGATCCCACTATACCTCCATCATCTCCTGTATCAATGTGCATCTCGAGACCCTTCTCCTCCAAGTCAATGGAAAAATATATGTTGTCCGTCATGTAGAATGAGGCACCACCATCGAGATACCACACACTACCCATCACTATGCTTGCCATGCATATAATAAGGGTAAAATCAAGTTCAAACTGTGAAGCCAAGGCTTCACTATTGAAAGTAGCAACAAGAAATGATAAAAATAGAATCTAGAAATTCCAATTTTAATTTGTCCTTTAATTAAGATTGTGAATTAAAATTCGAATTTACTCTCACCAGCTGCTTGGAATTAATTAATTAATTAATTATGTATTAATTAGTTGGAGAAATTCAAGTTAGAAATCTTTTTGAAGTCATGCAATAGTTATTGCTTAAATTAAGGAGATTATCCCTTAATTAAGGAGATAAATTGAGTTATATTTGAGTTGTAATTAGCTAGATCAGTTTAGTGTGTTAAGTCCAGTTAAATTAGTTCCAGTCTATTTGAGGAACTAATTGTGAGTTATCAATCAGTGGATGCATGCATGCATCCAACTAGTGCTACTCTGGATAACTGAAGATTCACTCATTAGTAACTCATGCATGTTTATTCTAAGAAAGGCCCAATTGAGAGTGAAGTCAAGGATAGTGTACTATAAGTTGCATGTTTTCTCCTATAAAGGAAACTCATGCATGAATTCAAGGTAAGGTTCCTTGAGGATTACGTACTTCTGACAGGGTGTAGGATCAATGTGAGTGATCAGTCTTCCACTTGGTAACAAGAGGATCACCCAAGAGAAACTACACAAGGAAATAGGAGCTTGGAGGGCAGAGGAGAAGGCTTGTGAGAAGCTTTGATTTTCTATGAGAATCCAGGAGGATTGTACTGAGAACTTGCTAGTTTTGAGAGCTAAGGCTTTGTATAATTGTGATGTATTTCCACCTTGTATGATAATACAGATAGTGGGGTTTTTAGTTGAGGCTTTCCCCTAAGTATTTTTTGTGTTTAATGTGTATTGATTCAACTTGATCTTTAAGCTTCCACAAGTTTGATAGTAGAAGTATATTATAGTATTTTGCTTTGATGTATTACATTATCAAGTTAATCTACAATTAGATTTTCTACATAGATCTCAGAGGTAGATTTGTAGAGAATTTGTAGGAAATTCTACATGGTATCATTGCCTAGTTTATCGGAGCTGTGAATAGTATACAGAGAAGAGAATTCAAAGTTTGAAGTTCGGGGTTACAGGTGCAAATCAAATTCTTATCATACTTAAAGGTTGGCCAATGGTGTTCTATGGCTTCAAACTCGAGTATGCCTTGGAAGGCAGCTCTAATTACATAGCATGGAGGATGCATTAGAAGATAATGGCTTGAAGGATTTCATTGATCAAGAAATCCAAAAGCCAGGTTCAACTAATGCACAAGAGTTGGCTAAGTGGAAGAAGTGTGTGGTGAGGGCGAGACGGATCATCCTTGAGGGATTTCGAGACCATATTGTCTCAAGTCTGCATGGGAAGGATAATCCATATTCAATGTGGAAGACATTCAAGGACCTCTACCAGAACAGTAGCGACCAAAGGAAATTGGCACTCAAGATGGATAATTGCGGTACTATTTCCACATATCTGAACAAGCTCACCACTTGTAGAGATGAGCTTGGTAGTGTGGGAATAACTACTACCGATGATGATATGGTGAGCCTCACTCTCCTTGGCCTTCAAAAGAGCTAGAATAGTTACCAGGACTCTGTGAATGGAAGGGAGAAACTACCGGATTGGGAATGACTGTGGTCTAATCTCATGTAGGAGGAGATTAGGAGGATCACACAAGATGGTTCTTCATCCAAGGATGATGATGAAGAAAATCTGGCCTTAGCATGTAAGGCAAGGAAAGTGAAGAGGAATGTGTCCCATTCCGAATTGAATTCTTCTCATGGAGAGAAGAATGATGACAAGTCTAAAGTGAGAGGCTTTAATTGTCACGAGATGGATCATTATGCAACTAATTGCCCATCGAAGAAGTCCAAGAAGGTATCCTTGGATGGATCAGAAGGTGAGGCATTAGCCTCTTAGTTCGAAATGGACTTCACCCTCATCACATGCATGGTGTCATTGATGATGGGTTGTGGTTGGTATCTTGACAGTGGAGACTCATTCCACATGACTGGAGATAAAATTTTATTCAATACCTTGGAGGATAAAGACCTCAAGATTCGTATAGAGATGGGTGACGATAAAAGGTTTAGTGTTTCAGGAGTGGGCATAGTTGCTTTTTAGAGGGAGCATGGAGCTTCAATCACCTTGAAATATGTGAAGTATGTGCCTAGATTGAAGAAGAACTTTGTATCAGTCATGATGTTGGAGGACAAAGGCTATGATGTTGTCTTTAGTAAAGGAAAGGTTTTCCTTAGGCACGTCATCACGAGACAGGTGAAATAGATCAGTTCATGAGTCAAGAACCTGTATGATCTTGAGGTTCAAGATGCATGCAAAGCCTTGAGAAGCAAGGCAAATGTTAGAAGCTTGGTGGTTGAGAGGGAGAGTAAATTACCTATGAACATGTAGTCCTAGAAGAAGTCCCAGGCAATTGTGGAGGAGACACAATTAGAGTCCACAGAGGGATCACATGCAGCCATACCTCTAGGTGTGAGGTGGGGCAATATGAAGTGATAGTCCCAAGAAGGTTGAAATTAGGTAGGTTCCATTGAGAGGTTTTATCTCATGGATTGTACCATGCTATGGGAGCCTAAAGTACATAGTAGTGGGAGGAATGAGTGGGATTGATGTAGTCAGAGATCAAATTAATAGAGGCTAGAGCAGTCAAATATTGAAAAGCACAGAGAGGGATTGACAATAGTGCAGAAAGGTAAAGTCAATAGAAGAACAGAGTTTTCAGTCAATAGAGGCAATAGCAGTTAGAGACTTCGATGACAAAGGCACAATTCTGATTCAAGTTTGATGTATTTTTGTTTCTGGAGTTACTAGAGCAACAAAACTAGAGAGAAGTGTTGGATGAAAAACATTACAAATGTTCACAATCAGGATTGAGTTGAGTTCCTTTCTTGTTGAGAGGGAGTGTTGAAAATAGCAACAAGAAATGATTAAAATAGAATCCAGAAATTCCAATTTTAATTTGTCCTTGAATTAAAATTGTTAATTAAAATTTGAATTTAGTCTCACAAAATGCTTGGAATTAATCAATTAATTCATTATGGATTAATTAGTTGGATAAATTCAAGTTAAAACTCTTTCTGAAGTCATGCAACAATTATCTCTTGAATTAAGCAGATTATCCCTTAATTAAGGAGATAAGATTGAGTTATATTTGAGTTGTAATTAGTTAGCTCAGTTTACTTAGTTAAGTCCAGTTAAATTAGTTCCAAACTGTTTGAGGAACTAATTCTGAGTTATCAGTCAGTTGATGCATGCATGCATCCAACTAGTGCTACTCCAGATAGCTGAAGATTCACTCATTAGTAACTCATGCATGTCTATTCTGAGAAAGGCCAAGTTGAGAGTAAAGTCAAGGACAATGTACTATTAGTTGCATGTTTTCTCCTATAAAGGAAACTCATGCATGCAGTCAAGGTAAGGTTCCTTGAGGATTGTTCAGTTCTGACAGGGTGTAGGATCAATGTGAGTGATCAGTCTTCCACTTGGTAACAGGAGGATCACCCAGGAAAAATTGCGCAAGGATATAAGACCTTGGAGGGCAGAGGAGAAGGCTTGTGAGAAGGTTTGATTTCCTAAGAGCATCCAAGAAGATTGTACTCAGAGCTAGCTAGTTGTGAGAGCTAAGGCTTTGTATAATTCTGATGTATTTCCACCCTGTATGATAATACAAATAGTGGGGCTATTAGCTAAGGCTTTCCCCTGAGTATTTTATGTGTTTCATGTGTATTGATTCTTGTTCTTATGGTTATATGTGTTCAGCTTTGATTCAACTCGATCTTGACTCTTCTACAATTTTGATAGTAGAAGTAGATTATAGTATTTTTCTTTGGTATATTGCATTATCAACTTAATCTACAGTGAGATTTTCTACATAGATCTCAGAGGTAGATTTGTAGAGAATTTGTAGGAAATTCTACATTCACCTGCTGCTACTTCTGCAATATTCTTTCCTACTTTCTTGTGTGGACATTTTGTAGCATAGTGTCCCAGTTCATGACAGTGAAAGAACTTGATTTTGGACAAGTCTTTCTTCTTTCCCCATTGACCCGATTCAGCTTTAGATTGGGATTTATTCCTCATCATCACCCTCCTCCTCATCATCACCCTTGTATGAGGCTTCATCATGGGTGTTCTACCTTATCTCCCCCTGTGCCAAATCAGACCAAAGGAATTCCCAATTTGGTAGCTTCTTCCTCCCATTTACCAAATCTTGGTAGTTGAGCCAACTCTTGCGAAGGCATAGAAGTGTTAGGCTGACTAGATCATCCTCTGATATAGTAACACCAACTTGACCAAGTTCATGACGACATTGTGTGAACCTTTTGAGGTATTGTTGAATTGTGTCACCCTTTTGCATCTTCATCTTTGAAGTTTGTCCTTCATTGCAAGCTTCCTATGATCACATATGTTCTGAAAATAATCTATCAAGGCCTACCACATTGCATATGGAGTCTCTTTCCCATGGATATTTGAGACATTATGGTCTTAAACACCCTCCAATATCGTCCCCCTCTCCTTTAGTACACTCTTCTTCCATTCTGCTAGATCTTGAGCATAAGATCTTGGAATCTTCGAGATATCATTATCTATGAATTCCTTCAGCTCGTTATCTTCCAACTCTACCTCCATCCTGTCCTCCAGAGAAACATAATTAAAGCTACCCTCGAGGGCATACTCGAGTCTCTGAAGGGTTGATCCTACTAATTTGATTCGCTCACAAAGACAATGTCGAATTCTCTTCTCTATAGTGATTCCTACTTTGATTCCTTGTAGAAATTTAATGTGTAGATTCAAAATTTCTCATGAAATTTACTAGATCTTAAGACTTAAAGCTACTGTACTAATTTGTGGAAATAAAATCATGACGAAGAACATAAATCATTAACATGAATTAAGATTCAACACACATAAACAAATATTTATCTAGGGGGAAGCAATTTCTTAAAACCCCTTACTATTTGTATTTCATTAATCAAAGAATAGAGAAGAAATACAATGCTCGCTCAAGCTTGAACAACCTTTGCACTAGTATAATCTATCTCACTACCTCACAAACTGACTCAAGCCAACACTTAGCCAATCTCTCAACCTGCCAAGTTCCTATTTCCTTGCATAGTTTACTTGGAAATTAGGCCCCTATTAATTAGGAAATTCACCAATTGGTATTGTGCAATTCCTTTAGGCCCTTCTTTGACTGCATGAACCACCTGTAAAACTTGGAATAGTTTACAACTGATGGTACACTACCCTTGAAGTCCAATATCAACTAGGTAGCTCGAATTCTCTACATACATGAGTTAATTTAGGTTGATTGATCAGTTTAACTGGATGATCACTCTATGTGAAAAAAGTTACACACCTTTGACTGAACCTCCCCTAGTTCTACTAATAGTGAGAGCTAGTTGCATCTACAATAACTCAAATTAACTAAAATAGATTGCTACAATTTAGCAATCAATCATTTAGATCTAAATTCAAGTGTCTCCAACCTCAATTTACTAAGTTAATTGAGTGACAAGACTCATGTCACCTTAGTTAACTACCTCCAAGTATTTTAGTGATTGAAATTCGAATTTCTGCTAATTTAATCAAGGAAAATTTAAATTAGGAATTTCCTGTTACATTATAAATAGCTTGGACATGAGTGGCCTAAGATGATTTATAGGTAGTTCTTAGGTGCACAGGGGACAATCTACTTGTAGTAGGTGAAATTGGTCAAGTTGTTGCAGCTGAAGCAGGTGAATGTCACATTAACTATAGTAGCCAAGGACTTGATTGGGTTCCAAAGTCATGAAAAAATGTAAGGCTAGTTGTGAGGGCATGACTTCCAATGCGTGTTATGGAATGCTAGGGAAATGCTAAAATGTGCCCTAATATGTGCGAAGTGCTAAGTTATGCCAAGATGTGCAAGGGCATGACAATGTGTTCCAGGGACTATCAAGATAACAAAAGGGAGAAACAAGTTTAACTACAAGGAAATGAACATAGAAGAGGGTTAATAAGTCATCAATTTACCTTTTATATTAGGGGAATGATAGGCACACCAACACTAGATGCCAATGGATGCCAAGTGCCAAGTCTTAGTGCATTCTATGTTCCAAATCTTCCTCTATTACTTCCCATCTATATTTCAATAATCGATCTCAAATAAACTTAATATTAAACTATGCTAATGAATACCAAGGCATCTCAAAGCATGCAAAACATGATAAGACTTGCCAAGCGCCAACACATATCTAAATTTAAATAGGAACACAACAAATTATAGATCTAACCATAAATACAAAGATGCAAGATAAATAACACTTCATTTCATTAATAACAAATACTGAAATATGCTTACAAATGTAATGGAAATAAGACTAGCTCGAGTAATGGTAGCTTATATCTTAGAAGAGATTTGGTCACTACATGCCCCTCAATCGTATTACAATGAGGCTCAAGGGCCTATTTATTATTGGAAAACATAAGAAAACCCTAAAAAATCAAAACCTTAAACCCAGGAGATGTAATGCCAAGAGTTTGTGGGCCTCGTTGGAGTTAGTTGGGCAACCAACTTCTCGGAGTCATAACTTGGTCATATTATCTTTTTTTGGCCCATACATTACCTTATTAGAAAGGTCTCTCTGAGTACTATAGGTTTTTTAATAGCCTCCTAAAACAGGGGCCTACAACGGACCTCAATAAAACATAATTTAGGGGGGTCAAACCTTCTTCGGAAGTTCAGAACTTGAAAAACTTCTAAAAATAGTAAATGCTAAATAAACAAACAAAGAAATGAAACTGACTAGAGGTCTAGGTGGGATTGGTGGGTGGCCACCAATATCCACTTGGATCATTCCTCCCCCCTGAGGAATTAATGATGCCCATTGCATGCAAAGCCTCCATGAGGTGAGGAAATTTTAGTTGAATCTAGTCCCTAGTGAGCCACTTGCCTTGGTGCAAGAGTTGGCCAAATTTGACAACCCGATATAGTTGGACCTTTTGTTGGCGAGTGTTCTTGACCTATGTGTCCATAATCCTATTAGTTGTGGCATATTCCATGTAGTCCCAGTTTAAATCTGTTGGTGTGAGCTATTCTGCAATGTGTGATGTGTCCAACAATGGTGGGAAGTATGGTCAAAGGCATTCCACATTGAACATTGGGTGCAGGCCAAGGAATGAGGGAATGCTGAGCTCAAAGGCATTATCTCCCACAACCTTGGTAATGGTGTAATGACCATATCAGAGTGGTAAGAGCTTCCAATGGGCTTTGGTAAGGCATTCTTTTTGCAAATGCAACGAGATTTTGTCACCCACCTGAAACTTGTGTGGCACCCGATGTTGATCATGTCGCTACTTGTACTTGGAAGTTGGATTCTCCAGGATGTTGTCAACCTACTGGAAGATGTGTTTTATGCATTCAATAAATCTGGCCATTTTATCAGCCTCTGATAGTACATGTGTGGATTCTATCTACATAGTCGCATGAGGCATGTTAACATCAACCAGACATAATGGTTGAAATTCTAGACCCACTTGAGAGGTAATGAGACTAGTCAAGCTAAGGAGAGCTCTATTATAATTATGTTGCCCATATGAAAGAATCCCATCTGATGTTCAAGGATGCTTGGAGTTGTACATGCGGAGTATGGACTCTATCATCCTATTAATGACCTTTGTCTAGCCATCAGTCTGGCGATGGAAGGCATTCGATTTAGTGAGCTTGGTGTCAAATAGTGTCGAGAGGCTTGACCAGAATGTGCTCAGGAACAAGTTATCTAGATCTAATATAATGGTCTGTGGGATCCCAAAATGTACTCATACTCAATCAAAGAAGAGTTTGGGAATGTCCTCTACTGTGATACTCTTCTTGTAGGGTACCAATATAGCCATATTAGAAAATTTGTCCACGACCAAAAATACATAGTCATTACCATGCTTGGTAGAAAGGAGGCCACAAATATAGTCCATGGAGACGGATTCCCAGGGCTGGTTGGGAGTAGGAAGAGGAGTGAAAAATCCCTACTTCTTGATGGTTGGCTTGGCAATGGCGCATGTAGTGCAATATTTGATATATTTCCCAACATCCATTTGGAGTTTGGGCCAATAAAAGTACTTTTGTAGTACATCTATAGTTTTCTCCAAACCAAGGTGTCCTACGACCCGACTATAGTGTGCCTCCCAAATCATCTTAGCATGCTTACTTGAAGGAACATAAAGGTGGCACAGGTAGCATAATAATGCATCTTGGAGGTGGAAACTAGAAACATTATTTCTAGATACTAGCATATGTTATGTCAAGGCAAACTCTAGACCATTTTTGTATAGTTGCGACCATCCAAAGGTCTCGTGAACACAAGAGTTGAAAAAGAAAAATCAAATTCAAATAATATATAAATAAACAATAATAATTTTTTTTCTTATCCTATAAACATAATAAAAAAATTATCATATAAAATTCTTAATAACAAAAATATTAGAACTTTAAAAATCCAAATTCAAATACAAATATATATATAATAATATCGTGTGTATGTGTGTGTGTGTGTGTGTGTGTGTGTGTGTGTGTGTGTGTGTGTGTGTGTTGTGTATAGTATGTATGTATGTATGTATGTATATTATTTTAAATAAAATAAAATAAAATAAAATTCAAATTCAAAATTAACTAATTTGACTTTGGTCATTTAATGTTCATAAAAATAAAAACAAAATAAAAGGAAATATTTAACCATTGGGAATTATAGTTGCATCTCTGAGATTTTAATATATTTTGGTATGTTGATCTTGCTCCTCATCCTGGTCTTGATGATGAACCTATATCTAGGTTACAAATTTGTCTACCCTTTGTTCTCTATGTGATTTCTCCGGAAAATATGAACATTATAACAATAGTGAGTGCTACAACTGGGGGCTAGCTCAGGCAGTCTGCAACATGATTGGTGTTGCCCTTTTTGTATTTAATGTTCATGTGGAATTGTTGCAGATAAGTAGACCACATCTGATGGTGATCATTCTACAACTTTCCCCGTGTATGTATAAACTGAATAGGTTGGTGATTAGTGTGGATGACCATCTCCTTCCCCAGAATGTAGTGCTTCCATTGCTGACAAAACTGCATGATAGAATGCATCTCATTATCATAGGTGGGTTACATCTGAATTGCATCAGAAAGTTTCTCACTATGATAGGCCACTAGATTCTCGTGTCGGGTGATGAGTGTAGCAATACCAAAGTCTGTAGCCTATGGCTTGATTTCAAATGGCTACTGCAGGTCTGGCAGAGTGAGTATTGGTGTAGAGAAGACGGGGTGCTTCAACTCAACAAACATCTTCTGTTACCACTCAAACTCAGAAAACATTTCTTTCGCCCCTCCCTTATCAATCTGACTCAAAGGCCAAGTGATATGGGAGAATCCCAACATGAACCTTTGAGAGAATTTTGCAAGGCCCAGATGCTATGAAGCTCCTTTAAAGTTGTCGAGGCTGGCCAATCCTGAATGACTTGGATCTTAGTCGGGTCCATATGCATGCCACACTCATCTATGATGTAACCCAAGTATTGGACGTGGCTCATGCCAAAGGTGCATTTATCCAAGTTGGCACACATTTTGTGTTACTGAATGGTTTGAAGGACCTGCCGAATGTGTTGCAAGTGTTCTTCCCAACTCTCATTGAAGATGAGGATGTCATCGAGATAAACCACCAAGCATGAGTTGGTTAAGGGCCGCAAGATGTCACCCATTAGCCTCATAAATGCAGTAAGGGCGAATGTTAACCTGAAGGGAATAGCCAACCATTCAAAAAGGCCTTCCTTGGATTTAAAGGTTGTCTTCCATACATCTGTGGGCTCTATTGGAACTTGGTGATAACCAAACTTCATATTGATCTTGCTTAAATACTTGGACCCCTTGAGTTGGTCCACCAGGTCATCAATCTGTGGGATTGGATACTTGTTCGTGACAGTGATTTTTTTTATTGCCCAGTAATCAATGCAAAGCCAACAGGTCCCATCCATCTTCTGTACCAGTACAATTGAGCTTCCACAAGGCGAGGAACTTGGTTGGATGTTCCCCTTTTGCAGCAACTCCTGTATTTTCTGCTTGATCTCTTAATTTTCCATAATGGAGCGGAAATATATCAACCCATTGGGTAGAGGTGCTCTTGGAGTCATATATATTGAATGCTTGACCTGACAATGTATGGGTACCCCTGTGGGTGAGGAGAATATATACCTGTATTCTTCCACGACCATATCCACCTACTTTTGCTACTTCGAGGGACCCTTCCTAGGGGCCATGGATGTGGCTATGACCTTACCCTTACTTTGAGAGTGAATGACAAAGAAAACAAATTTCCCAACCTGGGAGATGACCTTACTGTATTTCTTAACAGAGATCAAAGAGATGGTGGTAGGTGGGTCTACCTCCAGTATCCTTTATAACTTAGTACCCAAAGAAATAATAACAAAGTGTGGTCTAGACTAATATAAAACATGAGGATTTCATAAGTATGGTTGTCCTAATAATACATCACAAACTTCAAGAGAGCAACATCATAGAAGACCTCATCTTTGAAGGTGTTAACGGCCCCAAAAATCGGGTCTACAACAAGGGGGATACTTGCCCGGTCCAGACCTTGGTTGGTAGCTCCTTATCTGTTTGGTATAGCAGGTCCGACTGGGGATATGGGACCAGTTTCCCAATTCAATGTGTGTGTGTGAGAAAGATGGGTATTTTTGTTCTATATGGAATACTTCTATCCTAATTGTAATCTAATGCTATGCTATTGTATTCTAATAAACAGAAAAACATCAAAATTTATGCTAACCCGGGGTGTGATCTTTCTTCTATGCGATATAAAAAGATTTCAAACAATAACTGGTAATAAAGATCATTCAACTATTATAAGAAAAGAATTCAATAACGATGAACTACTTCATATAAGAAGTTAGACGAAACAGTTGTGAAAACCTATCGCATAATGAGCTATTCATACACTAAGAATAAATAAATAGTTATCATCGTACAAAAGTGCCAAATGATAACTCAGGCATCCACGCTGTAATATATAAACAATTGAAAACTGAATATCACTTTAACGCATAAGCAGAAATGGTTAAGAGATAAAAGTACCATTTATAACTAGTCCTACTCATGAGCTTCAAGCGACAATTGATTTATCTCTCCTTGATTTAACATCCACTAAGAGTACAGAAGTGTAACATCAGTAGTAGATATCAAATGCAAATATCAATAAACCTTGTTCCATTCATTCATCAAAACCTCCTTGGAGGGTGCAAAAGTACATGTTCTGAGGACAGGTTTTGATAAATTTCTGGACCCTTCTCTAAATGCATGAGAAGGATTTAAATACTACAAACTAAATAACTTATTTACAAAAATTCAGGATTCGGTTTAAATGACCATCCTTTTTCTAAGCAAAACTATTTCTAAAATTAAATCTAATATCTAACTATTTCTATATTTGCAACTTAACGTCGCAAGCATTTAGTATTTGCCTGAGTAGAGTCGGCTGACTATCTTTTGCCTTTGGTTGAGTTAAGCAAACAGAATCGGCAAGAGCTGGCACTATCTTCTCAGAAAAATTGTTGATATACTTGAGAGTCATCCAATGACTATGTGGCTTTACCATGTATGCCTGGTAAATATCCCATTTCAACTTGATTAACCCTTGGATTACTTCTGCTTTTTCTTTAGATTTCTATTTCCAGTTTGTTTCTATCCTTGCTTTCTTGCAATTTTCGGGGCTTGCAGGTGACTGAGTAATTAGAAGCCTTCCTTTTTGAGCAAGTTTTCTAACCTCTGTTTCTTGATCCGGGCTTCCCTCATGCGTTTTTTGCCTCTTGCACCTTTTTCTCTTATCGGGTATAAAGCTCAAAATTTGTAAAAATAGTGATTCCATGAGCTCTTGACCCTGAGCATTAAACTGTCTATTTCTGGTATGAACATCATTCAGTACCCATTCAATCATGGTTGTATATGATAAATTTGTTATGGATGCCTCAGAAGAGTTCTGCGGCTCTTTTTCTTCCTTAAGTAGATTAGGTGTGCCTTCCCAAATGGACATTGGATTACTGCCTTTCCTCCTCATAGTTTCCTGCATACTGCCTTGTATAACACAGATCCAGGTGGATGTTGGTGGCCACCCACCTATCCCATTTGGACCCCTGCAATTGTCTCTTTCATTTTTTTAGTTTCTGTAATTGTAGCACAATTTACTATTTTTAGCAATTTTTTCAAGTCCTGAACTTCTGGAGCCTTTTTGAGGCCCTAAACGACGTTTTTTGGGAAATATGGGGGCAACATGAGTCCATGGACCGATGTTGCCCTTCTCAGAGTGGTATTTCTCGGATAGATCTTTCTAACGAGCTATCATACGCGTCAAACGGAGATCGTATACCAAAGTTACGACCCGGGGAAATGATGTACCAATTTACCCAAACGGGGGCCACAATTTGGCTTTCATTTTAGGGTAGGTTTGGATGTGAAAGCGGTTTTCCATTTTTCCAAACATAAATAGGGCATTCAGCTCATTGTACACAGTTTTGGGAACGTTAGAGGCATGTAGCCGCACATCTCTTCTCAGAGAATAAGCTACCATCGGCCCTAGCTAGGCTTTATTTTCCTTTCTAGTTGTAAGCATATTTCAGTATTCCATTAATGATGACGCATTATTTCCACTTGCTCTTTGTGTATATGGTTATCTTTGTATTTTATTGCATTCCTGTTTAAATCCGGATCAGTGGTATCAGAGCGGTCTGCTTTTTTCTCTGTTTTTCTTTGCATGTCCCCAATGAGGTTGGGATATAAGGAGTTAGGGCTTGAACTGGTCTAACCTTTGCAAGACCAGCCTCACAAATCCCGATAGCCTCCCATGGTGGATGAGAAGAAAGACGAGGGGGCAAAATATCCTATCAAAATCTTGCTCGAAGAAGCCCTCGAGTGACAACGAAACACGATGATGGACAGTTTTGCGCAAATACTTCAGCGACTACCTAGAGGTGACGCATCGGCTTCCAGCAGCTACTTTGGAAATGCCACACCCTTTAAGGTACAAGTTAATTTTGAAATCCCCATCTTCAAGGGTAAAATAGATGCAGATGCCGTAGATAAATGGTTAAATCTGCTAGAGGATTATTTTTCTGTTCATGGATTTTCAAGTCAGGAAAATATTGTTTTCGCTCTTCTCAAAGCAGCCCCCCACGTCAAGGACTAGTGGGAAACCTACTGCGAGCAGAAGGATGAAAGCACGTGATCACTATTTTTAGCCGCACCCATTTGGGATTCATAGTGAGATGTCATCAAGGAGCAGTACTACCCTCTCAAAAGCTATCAGGACAAATACATCAAATGGACCACACTGTGGCAGGGACGAGACCAATATGTGTCTGAGTTCACAAACATTTTTCATACCCTTCACACATAGTTGGGTATCAAAGATTCTGAGCTGCATCTGGTACTCAAATACTGTGACTATTTGCACAGATAATCTAGGAAGAGATGGAGTTCTTGAACATCTCCTCGCTCGGCACAGCGTATCGATACGCTGTCAAAATCGAGCAAAAGTTCAAACAGAAGAAGCGAGACTTTGGATCTGTAAATCCAAAGCACAAAGGCAAGGTGACCCAAGACAACCCGTCGAAGCCGCAAGAAAAGAACAACACCACGAAGCCGAAGAAGGACACATCAAAGTGGTGTGAGTTCCATAAGAGTCCCACTCATAACCCAAGTGAGTGTCGAACCAAGTAGTCGTTGGTGGCTGAGCAGAAGGCTTCCAAATCAAATACATGTTCTGACCCTGAGCCAGAACCTGACAAGGGCAATTGCAAAGGGAAGCAGATCATTTCTGCAGATCCCAACGCCACTGTTGCCACCGTGAAGATCCAGAGGAATGAGCCCGAAGAGCCAAAGGACGGGAAACATCTTTTCCACTCACAGATGTGGGTGAAGGGTTCGCCGCTACAATTCATTATTGACAGTGGCAGCCAAAAAAACCTTATTTCAGCAGAGGTCGTGAAGCGGTTGGGCGTACCGACTACACCACACCCGCAGCCGTACAGTATCGTGTGGCTTCATAAAGGAAGAGATCTCAAAGTTCGTTAGTAGTGCCGCCTTCCCTACAACATCAAACCATTCACATACGAGGTATTGTGTGATGTTACACCTCTAGATGTTTGTGATGTATTATTAGGCCAGCCATACTTGTGGAGGCGACATGTTGTGTATGATTCAAGGCCTCGTGCTGTCATTATTTCTTTGAATAATTCATTATACAGGATACCAGAGATAGCCCCACTTACTGCCACATCTTTGATCACTGCTAAGAAAGGCAGCAAGCTCATATCACAGACCAGGAAATTCATCTGTATGGTTCACTCCCAAAGTAAGGGGAAGATCGTTGCTACATCCATGACCCCCGCAAAGGGTTCCTCCACGCAGCAGCAGAAGCAGAAGGATACAGTCATGACAGAACACAGAAACAACTTCTCCTCACCCACAGGGGTACCACACAAGTTTCAGGTGGGCAACAAAGTCTGGTTGCATCGACGGAAAGAACGCCTTACCAGAACCCATCAGAAGCTCAGACCACTCCAACATGGTCCTTACAGCAGTACCAAGCTTGTGGGGAACAATGCTTTGGAGCACAACATTCCTCCATTCTTTCACCTGCACCAAGTTTTCAATGTGGACCGTCATCGACCATGCTTCCCACCATTACTGGACCCATCAGACAGTGCAGAACAAGTTCAGCAGATGGAGGAACGCAACGCAATGGGGACCATTGCTTCCTAAGGGGGGAGGAATGATCCAGGTGGATGTTGGTGGCCACCCACCTATCCCATTTGGACCCCCACAATTGTCTCTTTCAGCTTTTTCAGTTTCCGTAATTGTAGCACAATTTACTATTTTTAGCAGTTTTTTTCGGGTCCTGAACTTCCGGAGCCGTTTTGAGGCCCTAAACGACGTTTTTTGGGAAATCTGGGGGCAACATGGGAGAATTAATCTAGTTCTTATTCCATTAATTGAAAAGTAGGTAAAAAGGATGTATGAGGCACAAACCATAGCACCAATTAGATATTCAGGTTGGGTCTCTATTTTAGTCACCATAAGAAAGAAAAAGGAGAAATCAGACTCTGTGTTGATTTCCTAAACTTGAACAAAGTATCACTAAAGGATAACTATCCCCTCCCTAAAATGGACCATATTCTTCAGAGGGTAGTAGGATCATCTAGAATTTCATTACTTGATGGATTCTTTGGATACAACCAAATCCTAGTTTAGCCAGAGCATCAAGCAAAGACTACATTTACCACTCCCTAGGGTACTTTCATGTATTTGAATATGCCTTTTGGATGGATGAATGCTGGAGCAACATTCCAAAGAGCAATGGACATAGATTTTGAAAAATAAATCCTTGACTTTTTAGTTGTTTACCAAGATGATATCACAGTGTTTTCCAAATCAGATAATGGACATCTAGACCATTTAAGAATAGTTTTTTTTAAATGTAGAAAATTTGGCATTTCTTTGAATCCCCAAAAGACACCCTTTGGGCTAGAAGAAGGTAGACTCTTGGGACACATAATTTCAAAAGAGGGCATTAGAAATGATCCATCTAGAATAGAGGCAATCTTAAACATCACTCACCCTGGAAACATTAAAGAATTGCAATCATTCTTAGGTAAAATAAATTTTCTTGAATTTCTAACTTAGCAGAACTAATAAGAGAATTAAATGACATGTTAAAGAAAGATTCAACACTTAAGTGGACAGTAGAGGCTAAGAAGTATTTTGGGGCAATCAAAGAAGCCCTTACTAAAACACCTTTCCTCATAAGTCCTGATTTCAAAAAAGATTTTATAATTTTTTCTTTTGCTTTAGAACATACTATTGCAACGGTCTTGTTGTAGAAGAATAATCAAGGTTATGAGCAGCCTATTGTAATTTTTAGCAAATCTTTGAGAGATGCTACACTAAAGTATACTATTATGGAAAAAAAGCACTTGCTTTGGTGAAGGCTATTAGATATTTCTTAGTGTACATTTTATACTCACACGTCATTGGATATGTTCCAAATTCAGTAGTAAAGGACATTCTAACACAAAATGGGCCTGAGGGAAAGAGAGGCAAATGGATTGCCACTATTTTGGAATATGATATTGAAATAAAGCCCATAAAACTAATCAAAGGCTAAGGTTTAGCTAAACTCATGGCTGAATCGAACTGTCAGGTCTTAGATATAAATTTCATTGGTGCTCTAGATGATCAGGAAGAGATGGTGACTCCATAGATCAGTGAAGCTTTTTTAGATTCACCTTGGCATACAAATATCATATTTATTTTACTAAATTTACAAGATCCTCCTAGTTTATCTAGAACTAAAGGTAGATTCTTGAAAATGAAATCAATGAAATATTGTATCATAGACAATGCTTTATTTTGGAAAGATAATGGTGGCATTTTGTTGAATTGTTTATTAAAAGATGAAGCTGACAAAATTATGAAAGAATTTCATGCAGGAGATTGTGGAGGATACCTATACTGGGAAACAACTACTGATAAGATTTTAAGGGTAGGTTTTTACTGGCCCACCCTTTTTGCATATGTCAAGAAATATGTGACATCCTGCCACATATGCCAAATCTTTGAAGGCAAGAAAAAGCTTTTACCTTTGCCCCTCAAACCCATCTCCACAAAAATCCCATTTTAGCAATGGGTTCTAGACTTAATTGGTGAAATTCACCCATTCTCCTTAGCCCAACATAAATGGATTTTGACAACCACTCATTAATTCACTAAATGGATAGAAGCCATCGCTTCTAGACAAGCCACATATTCTGTCATCAACTCATTCCTTAAAAACAATATCCTTTCAAGATTTGGATGCCCACAAAAGCTCATTACTGATAATGCAACTGCTTTCAAATCCAAGAAAATGGTAGATTTTTGTAACAGATACCACATTATCCTTGGCCATTCCATTGCCTATTACCCGCAAGGTAATGGACTTGTAGAATCCTCAAACAAAATCCATGTTAATATCATCAAGAAACTATTAGAAGACAATAAGAAGACCTGGAACAAAAAGTTGGTTAATGCCTTATGGGCAGACAGACTCACTACAAAAAAGTCCATTGGTACATCTCCTTATTAACTAGTATATGGAATGGATGCTGTTTTTCCATCCTCTTTAGGAGTACCAATGATGAAAATGATTCAAGAACTGCATGTAGAATCAAATGATATCCAAAGGAGGATAAATCAAATAATATATTTGCAGCAAACCAAGGAAGAAATATATGTCAAATCCCAAGTGATCCAAGATAAAATCAAAAATATTTTTGACAAGAAAACCAAAGCTGATGATTTTTACATAGGTGACAAATTTCTCAAATGGCATTCCATAAGAGAACAAAAGGGTAAACATGGTGAATTTGATTTTCTATGGCAAGGTCCTTATATCATTTATGGCTATAGAGGTAACAATGCATTTTTCTTAAGGCAGTTAGATGGAACAGATCTACCAGGTGGACCACTCAATGGTAGAATGCTGAAGCATTACTTGTCCCTAGGTTAACATTAGTTCATTTTTTTACTTTTCTCATTGTACATAACATTGCAAAGTTTAGATTGGATTGGATGATTATCTTTTGAGGTTGAAGCCCAAAGAGAAGGCCATAAGCCTTGAAATGTGCACCATCATATGTATGAATAAAGCAGATCACAGAGAAGCAGCTACAAGGCAACCACAATCAAAGTTTCAAAGGCTACTGATATTAAAGTTTTTGACATTTCACCAGGAAAATCCATCCCCATGTGGAGCCACTGTTAGGGTCCTATAATAATCGGGTTCATAATTTTGAATTGGCTATGATTAGTCTTGTAATATCATACATACTTTTTCTTTCTACAAAATGTTTTCCCATATTAAAAATAAAAAATGTAAAGAGGGTAAGTCCTAAAAGAAAAATCAAAGGACTAAAAGAAAAGGACTACAAAAGAAAATAAAATATGAACCCCACCAAAAAGAGATAAAAAATATATTCCGAAAGTGATGCAAATTCAAATGCCACTACTTTTTACTTTGCCTTGCAAAATAAGATTGTGTGTAGCTTGTTAAAATGCCACAATCCATGATGGTCAAAATGTTTAATCTTGATTCATTCATGCTTTAAATTTCATGTTGGTAGATAGAGAATGAAGATCTAGCCAAACTGTTTAATCTTGGCAGATTAGTAGTTAGGTAGAGAATAATAATGAACTCATCAACTTAATCTGAGCCATTTGAAGTTATAAGGTTAGAATTAGATAGTTTTCTTATTGAAGAAAAAGAAATAAAGAGTCAGCAAGCTCAAATGCACCCAATAAATGAAGATAAAATGCTAGCATAAATAAAGGGCGGGTAGAAGAGGTTTTAAATGCACAAGGTTGCTAGCTCAAATGCACCTTCATCATGCTAAAATCCTATGTTTCATTTGCAGGAGGAACTACGAGAGGAAACAGGACATTCACAAAAGTTGTGTATTACTTTGGGTATTTACCCTAAAAAGTTCTATATAATTCTGGGCCTGAATACTAAATTTTATTCAATAATTTCCCCTCATTTCACTAAACCCCTACATGTCTAGTTTATTAATTTCCCTTCTTTACCCCTTCATTACTTGTCATTCCCTAATGTTTTTCCCCTTCTTGGTTCCAAATGACCCTTCCCTCTTCATTTACCCTCGTAATAACCCTTTACCTTCATTTTAACCATTTTTCTATCATTATAACCCTTTCCCTTCATTTTAACCCTTTTTCCATTATTAAAACCCTTTACCTAGACATTACCCTTTTAAAAATCATTTCCCCCCTTATTAATTTCCCTCTTCAGTTTAAAACCCCCTATCCTAAGTTTAAAAGGATAAATATATCGGGCCCCATCAAAAAACCCTCCCTGATACCCTTTTCAGCTTAACCCTTACATTGTTCTAACCTATAGTCCCACTTTATTATATTTAATCTCCTGCTTTACAATTCCCTGACCCTCACTAAACCTTTGTATATATATAACCCACCACATATATTATTTCCCATACAATTAAATTAAACCCAACCCCACACTTTGACTCTTCCCTCGCAACTCTGCCGTGCAATAGCCTTCTGATCTCCCACTTCCAGATCTGATGGCCCATACCCATATCACGCGCTCCCATCATCTGACAGTTAGCATCCCAAAAGCACGTGAGATTCGTGGTTTTGCACGAGTGCCCATTTGCTATGTGGCATGCCCATGTTATATTGCGTTCTCTCAAAAAATACCGCTGTTCCCTCGAAAGCAATGCGATATGCCATGAAACCACCTCCCTGCATAAAGAGGAAACCGCCTACTATTCATATATTGATCCCGCGCCCAAAAGTTAACCGATGTCGGTTAAAAGCCAAAAGCCCCCCTTTTCCCCCTTTTTACTGTTATTTTGTTGCAAACACCTCTCTAGACCAATTCTAAACCCCAAAGCTCTGCTCAACCATTTTAACCTCACTTGCAACAAGAAGACGCGACAGACTTCAAATTTCAAGCAACACATAGACAATTCAAGCCTCAGAAACCTCCACTGCTACCACAAAACCATGTCTACACAGCTAATCATTGTTTTTCCAAATATTCTTGGAAGAACCAGAATGACCCTTTATTTAAGCTCTACACATTACTTGAATTAATTAAAAACCTTTCCAAACTAAAAGAACCCCACTGTTCATCCAAAAGCCCTTTCCTACAAACTATATTCACTCTTCACAATATTCCTGAAGTCCTGAGTTTACTCCTTGAGCTAGATAAAAAATAATTCAATAGAATAAACTAAATTATGGCTTCCCAATGCATTCTAAATGAGAAACCCCTATAAACTCCTCACCTGGGTGTTGACCACTTGCCATTGGCTGATAGAGATTTCCAAATCAAAGACACAGTTTCCCCTAGTCATCCATTGAAACTCCACTGCTCGAGTAAAGACAAATTCTTGAACCAAAATGATGACATTCATCTATAGGAATCCAATTTTCCCAAATACTTGTTCCCACATGTATGCTAGTTCCCTGAAATTGTCCACTTATGCCAACTCTACTATATTGCAAGCCAAAGATCCATAGTCTCTCCTAACTAGCAGATTTTGTTTACAGTCACTGCAGAGTCAATAAATCAAATGCTGCAGATCCATCCAAACCCAAATGAAACCTTATTTTCCATTGAAAGCCTACTTGAACTCTACTTGAAGTTGAACCTTCCAAAGAGGATTCAAATCTTTCATATTTTCATCCTAGAAGAGTCTCATACTCCTACAAACAATCCTCCCTACTCAACCACCATTTTATCTGAGAGGGCCAGAAAATTGTGACCATGCTCTCTTGTATTCTAGGATATATTACTGATGAGCATGTAGATGAGTCTGTGCTTCCTTTCCTATCTATTTTTTGCCCAGGCAAGCCTCTAGCTGCACTTTTCAATTTTTCCCAGTTCTTGGCAGACAAAATCCATGATCAATTGATCAGACTGCCAAATGAAAGAGTATTCAAATACTCTTCAGTATTGTTCCACATGCTCTTATATTTCCAATCAGATAAGTTTCCAGTCAACATCCAAAAGCTGGACATCAAAGGCCATCCTTGATTTGTCATCTTTTGGACACCCTTAATCCAAAATTATTCCACCATTTTCAGTTACCAAGAGTTCATTGATTCCTTTGTTCATCCAGTTGTAAATATTCTAAGCAATAGCAGTCAATCTAGGACCAATAATGAGATAAAGGAGTTTTTGCGGTTGTCTAAAAACAATAGAATAGGAGACTGATATCTATTCCAAGACCAAATTGAAATCAGAATATATGGAAGCCAGATCAATCCCTATAATATACCCAAATATCTCTCTATGAGAATATTTGCATTAGAGTATATCCGGAAGAGTATAAATTTAGATGATGTAATTTTTTTATCAGCTAGGAAGAAAACATAGTTCAAGATAAAAAACTAGCTGGGTCCTCTTATCCATAATAATAGGGAGGCTGGAGAAGAAGCAGAGAAGTGTTTACAAGAAATGAAGTTCAGTAGCAATTTCATGTTGCAATATGACCCTTTAGGTTTCATAAAAAAACTCAGACTCAAATTCAAATTAATTCCTTTTATGCATGACTCCAGACCAGACATTGAAAAATATGCCAACTAGCTAGAATGGTTGGAAAATACCTTGATAGATATGGAGAAACAGATGGATACTAGTTCCATTCTGCATACTCCAGCCCTACAGGACATGAATATAAAAAGGGAGAAAGAAGAGGGTTCTTTCTCAAATATAGATACAACACATGATATATTTGAAATCATGTATAGGAAGAAGCCCAAGCTAAATCCTATAAGTGAGCAAGAAGAGATAGTTGAGAAAGTAAAGACACTACAGATCATGGATACATATATAGGGGTCATAGAGAGCACAACTCCAACAGTTTTAGAGGAAACTCATCAACCTTCCACCTCTAATACTCAGAGTATTCAGAAACAGCATAGCATTAAAGTCTCATCATCAAGAAAACAAGTGGATAAGGAAAAATATATAAAGGAGAAGTATAAAGATATCAAGTTAAGAAATGAGGCATTGAAAGCTGAAACACATGCCCAATGTTTCAAACAGACTCCTAGCAATCAGAATAGGTTAATGTCAACTTTTGAAATTAAAACTGGTAAAATGCAAATGATCTTTTTGCAACCTATAGTCCAACAACGTAAGTCATCAACATAATACAGGAAAATAGAATTTGAATTTTTAGCTATGGATGGTCACCCTATTGATAAAATTGAATTTCATAAGCAGGCAGGAGAAATGATATACTCGATGATGACCAACAAGGCCATGAGTGTGAAGAAACTTCAAAATTCTCTATACAACATCACAACACTATTTAAGCTAGAGAAAGCATCCTTGCAGGCAATGGATAACAGAATCAAGTCACTAGAAGACTTGGTTATTGAGATTGGATACAATGCAAATGATATCAAGGTGGCAGAAAAGCTCATAAAGAAGAAAAATGAAGACATTGAAGAAGCAACTGAAGTTTCCACCTTTTGAACATCCACAGACTAAGGAAGTTCTAGAGAGCCAAACCTAGAAGGATGAAATGATGGACCTCATTCTTCAACTAAATGCTCATTTGAAAGAAATGGAGAATGAAATCGACAAGTTAATACAGGAGAAACAGGTTAGCATTGAGACAGCTACTGCCACTACTATTCCTCCAATTACCACAATAGTTCCTTCAACTTTAGTAACTTCATTGGCCCCAACAACTCCATTAGCTACAACACTTCCAACTGCATCAACAACTAGATCAGCAACAGGTTCAACAACAGCCACAGCTCATCCTGGTGATGAAGTAGCTAAATTGGTTAAAGCCATGGAGGATATGTCCATCGAGACCACTGAAACAAATAGACTTAAGGAACAAATAAAAATTCTAGAGGATGAGAAGAATCTGGCTCAAATTATGCATAAGAATGAAGCTCAGAAGGCAAAGAGCCATTAGCCCAAGCAAAACAACTTTTATGGGCCAATATCATTGACTTAGTCAATGATATTTGGCCATCTATACAGGTGATCTTTGAACAAAATGGTTTAGTGAAAGAGGCTGGTGAGGAAATTCAAAGGGTTAGGGCCGAACTTGGAAATATGCCAGAAGAAGCCTCAAGAATAATCTAGTTCCTTAACTCAAAGAATAAGTATGAACTGTAGGAGCTTGGAATAGCTGATAGAACTGGGACCATACTAGAGGTGAAGAATGTAATCACTAAGAGGAACCTGATGACACAACTTGAGGATAAATGGCTAACAATGGAGTTAGCAATAGGTAGGTTTATGGCGAAATTTGATACTTTGAGGTAGAAAGGTCTACCTAATCCATTGGTAATAAATTATAGATTGATGCCACATGAAGATTATGATAGGAGAATAAGAGAAGTGGCAAGAGAACAAGCCAACAGTTCTTCTTTGAAAGGGATGCCTTCAGGAAATGTCCTTTATCAGACTTTTGAAAACCTCTTTTACCTCTAGCATGAGGTAAAACATATTTTTGTAAATAAGCCCACCTTTTCCAAATATATAGAAGCTGATGAAGTCTATAGAAGAGTGGTAAATATTAAATTACTAGATACAGATACTTGGGAAAAATTGAATGATTTACTATAAAGATGCAAGGTAAATAGTGAATATAGAGCAGTGAAAGTAAAACAACAGATCAACTACGTCAAAGAGTATCATATGAAATAGTATCAGTCAAAAATCAGAGTAAAAGGACAACCAACGTAGAGAAACAACCAGATAGAGAAAGCAACAAAAGATCAAAATAACAAACAACAATTTAGTTAAAAAAAATGGACAACTAGCCTTTTAGTCTCCTAGGTTTCTCTATCTTCTTGAATGAAGATATTTTATTTCCCTTGAATAATTTCTAAAACAGTTTAGGATATTTTGTAACTATTTTTTGTATAAATAATTCATAATTCAAAGTATTTTGGGTGGATTGCTGAACATTTCTATAGTTACATTGATCTGAAAAACCTGCAGGTTTATTGTAAACGTTTTCAAGTCAGTAGACTAGAATGAGTAATAAAGGGATTGCATTACAAGATTCATGTGTTGGGCCACTTCGGTGAAGTATCTTTCATTTGTCAATTTGTTATTTTCTTAAGTATTTTCATATACATACATGTTTTCAAATTTGAATGAAATAATTAGAATGCTACTACAGAATTTGGTTAAGTACACTCTGTCTTGAACAATTATTCATTTTTATGTTTTCTTCTGATATCCAGAGTAGGGAATTATTCATTTCTCCCTAGTTTCGATTGACCTCTTTCATTTAACTCATTATCCAGTTTGAGGAATCCTTAAATGCTTCTTGACCCTGATTGAAAAACCACTTCACCATCCAGCCTAAAAGATCTAAATTTACTCAACTACCTCGCCCTGTAAACACTATCTTTAGAACTTGATTCAATCTTGTTTTCTTGATATTTGGACTCCATGGCCCAATGGTAAAAATACACTTATCTATCCATCTAATTCAGTGATTCCACCACCAAATCAAATCAAAACCCAGTGAAGCTTAAATAACTAGCCTAAAATCAATTAATTTAAAAATGTTAAATTATTAAGAGAGAGCCCTCTCTGAGCATTAGGAAGGATAGATCTTGATATCAAAAGTAGGTTTGTGGTTACCTCTATTATTTCTTTCATGACAACCCTATGGAAATTTTAGAGTGATAACACCCCAACCAAATGAACAAACAAACAATCAATCAAGCAATCTCTTAATTTTTAATATCTAGCCTAATAAGTTAAAACACTGAAATCAAAGTTAAATCATAAATATACAAAGAGAGCCCTCTTTGAGTCTAGGAAGGTTAGGTCCTAGACTCATAAGCAGCTTGATGTATCTTTTGTGACTTTTGTCTTGCCAATCTTCAAAATCATAGAATGATAACAAAACCCACAGAATGTGGAACATGGTATTGTAGTAATGAAATATATATATATATATATATATATATATATATATATATATATATATATAAGGAGATGTAATGATCTTTCAAAGTGAGTGATATGTTGAAAAATTGATCATACATTTTGTCTTTAGTCTATATTTTGGTCCTTAAAGGGAAAGCTCCACAACTGAGTGCCTGAAGGCCTTGGAAGAGTTTGCACATGAGTGCACAGACCACCTGCAGCTGGGTGCATAGGTCAAGAAGTTGTATGTACTGAAAAATCTATCTTAATAAAGAAGAAGAAGTTTTGGAAAAATATTTTGTATTTGTATTCATAATTTGTGTTCATATGTACTAATATGCATTCTTTTTACTTATTTATGCAAAATAATATGTGTTATCTTATTCTCTGATATGTTTATATATAATTTGAAATCTCCGAAGTAAAGCATCATTGCAAAGTCTTTTATGTATGTGAAGTTGTAGATTAGATAAAACATAAGAGAATACACAGATTCCATAGTGAAGTATCCCTCTGGCTATAGAAACCTGGTTCTGCAACCTCACATAATTGCTTCGGGTGAGATTGTGATCTATTTGCATGTCATTACCAAAAGGGCCAGTGGTTGAGGGTTTTGTTGATGTGCAATGCACTTTGAACATGGGTCCAAGCCCCTTAAGCCAACACGTCCCTGATATTTGAGACACTTTTTTAGGCCCAGAGCCTTGGTCACTGCCCATAATTAAATGACACCTTCAAAACATAAAGATTACAAGAGGATGATGATACAAATGTAATTACTTGAACAAGGGATTCACTGGACCCCTACTAGACATGACATGCATTTCGTCAAACATATCAAAAATATGTAATCTACAGGTGTAAACAACATATTTAAGCATAGGGGTCTCATAATCATTTGAGAATCGCTAAGAAGCATTGTTCCCTTATATCATTAGCTACATTATCATCTATTAGGTTATACATACATGGTTAATTCATTTAGCAATCAATACATGATAAAATCCATACATCTTCACTATTATAATACGTGCTTATAACCAACATTATAACAACATAAATATCAAGGATACATCAACAATAAAATCCACATATAAACCAACACAATTTTACACTTAAGATACTAAGGAAAGAACCCCTTATTAATGAATGGAAAATCCAACCCAGTATGGGACTACCATGTTCCACCTGGCCATAGAATGGATGAGTTGATTCTCTCTTTAGGATTCACCCCCATTCGATATTGCAAGCATGAATGTGGGACTCAAACCAAAAGAACCAACCAGGGCATCTCGAGGCTAAACCACCTCACCCTCATCAATAGAAACCAACCTTTACCGTAATCCATCCTGGATCACTAGGTCAACACAATAAACATGTAATAACAATATTTACCATGATCTCCACCAGATCATTAGGCAAAAAAAAAGCATGGATGCCATCATATTTCTCCACCTACACCATGAGGAATTTTCCTATCTCCTAGTCTCTCAGGCTTTACCACAATCTAGACCAGATCACTAGGCCCTAAACCGAGACCAACCCTCTGAGTTTTACCACATATCCCATCCCGTGATTACTAGGGCTCATGGAGAGCAACCACCTCTAGGATTTACCGTATATTCCACCATTCACTGTTTGAGGATTCCTAGGCCCACCAAGGCAACATAAAATATGAATTTACCACAACCCATGGTCTGGTTCAAGGGTTACTAAGTCATGTGCTTAATCATTTAGAGATCCACCTCACTTAGCTTCGAATCCGTCTTGCAATCCAGCTCAACCAAAATATGAGAACCCCATCACACCATGGCTATCCGGAAATGGAAAGGCTAGGTTGAAAACACTATCATACATGGAAAAACCTAGGCCATAATAGCGAAATAACCACATGCAATACCATGCATGCCAAATCTAGCAAGGAAAAAACACATGCAAATTAATACCTGCAAAGAATATTGTTGTAGCTGCTTGATCCTACTATTCCTATCTTGCTCCTTCCTTCCTCTTGCCTTCTTTTCCTTTCTTGATCCAAAGCCAAAGTGCTCAAAGAAAACTCTAATGTCTAAGAGTGAGAGAGGGAGAGAGAAAAATAATAATGAGAGAGCTCCAAAATTGAGCAAAAACCCTACCAAATGATCCTTAGAAGTCTTTTGATCAATTAAGCCTTTATTTTACTATTTTTCCATTATTTTCCTCCTCACATGCAACCTGTGACCTTTCACCTTCCTTTTCTCCTAATTTCCATTATTTCCATAAATAAATATGCCAAAAATGCCATTTTCCTTTTCAAAGTATTTGTTGTTGCCTTCGGAAATTTCCTTTAGCACTAATAACCAAAATGAACACCCACACTAGGATGTTTTTCCCAACATTCAACATGGAATAAGTGTCCCATCAACCGTGGTTATTATGTTTTCCTTTATTAACTTTTATTACATGGAATTTTTACTAAGGATGTTACAAAACTCTCCCCCTTGGGGGAATACCATCCTCAGTGTTCAATGAGACCTATAACCAACAACTCTGCTAAAAAAAAAACATACTACCCATGGAGCTCTATAACATAGATCATTTTAGTATTTACAATGATCATTACTGAAACATGACAAACATACCGTTTACTGGAGCTTTATAACACAACTCATTATGGTATTTACAATAATAACCATATTTACACTTATGCACATTTGCTAAACCAACAAATAAAGGGATATGATGCTTTCATCACCAACACAGGAATCTAGATCCTTACACCTCCACCCTCAAAGTAGTACCAGGATTCACCTCCTTCCTAGGAAGTCGAGAATCCACTGCCAAAGTCAAAGTCTGCATCCAATGCCCAGTGCTACAATCATGCGCCACTTGTCCTCTTAGCAAATAGTTACCAGCTCATTGTTCCAGGGCACACTCCCAATGTGCATTTTATTCCACCTGGAAATGTTAATGACCAAAGCAAATCCATCTTCAACCATCCCTTCTCTACTACACAGTCCCTTGGGTAATCTAGTTGTTGAAAATAACAATAATAAATGTTAAAAATAACATCAAGAAAATCCTAATCTATTTTTTCCTTGAATTAAATTGTAATTCTATTCTCATAGAAGCTTGTAGCAGTTAACTAAGTTAAGTTGACTTAGTTGGCTCAGTAAATTTGAGTTAGAAGTCTATCTAGAGTCATGTAGAGTGATCCATAAATTTTAGTGGCCCAGATTGGGTTCTTATTGAGTTGTAATCATTTAATTCAGTTTAACTGAGTCAAATTTAGTTAAACTAGTTCTAAATGTTGGAGGGACTAGTGAGTGGTCAAGGGAATTAAATTGGATTTAATTCACATGAAGTGATCAATCAAATAACTGACAATTCACTCAAAAATAACTCATGCATGTCAGTTTAGAGGAAGACACATTTGAGATTAGAGTTCAGGGATAGTGTACTATCAGTTGTATATTTTTTCGAGTTGTACAAATGGCACATGGAATCAATAGAAGGCCTATGATGGATTATGTAGTTGTGGTGAGGGATTTTCCTAATTAAATATGGGCTAATTCTGTAACACCCTCCTCCCACATCTACCTAACCCACCCGCCAGCCAGGGTAAACATGCAACGAGAGGCCACTATGATATGATTCCACCTCCTAAGTCACATTAAGGAAGTGGAACCAATAGAAACACACCATACATACATTCAACATTAACTTCAGGACCCTTAGGAACCAATCCAACACTTTAGACAACTTTCCCTTGGGTCCCACTGAGATTTTGGACAACTTAAGCCTCAGTCGCTGTCATGCTATATGCGTGACAACGTCCAAAAACCCAGAGTTGCTCTCATAGGCTTGCTTGCCAATGTCTAGAGACTCATTTAGTCAGTGCTATGCCAGTTTCTCTGGGATTTGGGCCACTTTTTTACGCCCAGGGCCTAGGTCATTGCCCAGAATTGAACCATATTTTCAGAATAGTAAAATAACATGGAAATGACAGTACTAAAGAAAATACTTGTTAAGACCTTGACTGGACCCCTACTAGCCATGAAAAGCATTTCGTCAAACATATCATGAATATGTAAACTACATGTGTAAATAATAATTCGGAGTATATGGGTCTCATACTTAACTGAGAATCGTTAAGAACCATTGATGCCTCAACACATCAACTTCCATTCCATCCATTAGGTCATAGATACATTGATCATTCAATTAGAAGTAAAATAATGATGAAAGCCATACATGACTACTGTCATAAAACACATACATAACCAACATAATAGCAGCAAAAATACTCATGAAAGTACAACCATATAGACCACATATAATCCATAAAAATACTCATAGAAATACAAGGAGAAATAACCTTTCATTAATGATGAAAAATCCAAACCTGGGATGGGACTTCCACATTCCACCCGACTGTAGAATGGCTGAACCAAATATCTCTTCATACATTCACCCTCGTGTAATATTCTAAGCATGAATGTGGGATCTCATAGAACACATCAACCAAAACTCATCCAGGGCTTCTAGAGGCCATCCACCTCAACCCATAAAACAATTATTCCACCTCACAGTTGCGCATCACAAAACCATTATTAGATTAGTATCTATCCCATCCATCTAGGGCTCCAGAGCATTTGTTATAACCAAGGCTCCAGGACTAGTAACTCAACCGACAGCTACTTCCAGGCTCCAAAGCATTTGTCCAACCAAGGCTCGAAGACTAGTAACTCAACCCACCAAGGGCTCCAGAGAATTATTCTAACCAAGGCTACGAGAATAATAACTCAACTCAAGCTGTCGTAGGGTTCCAGAGCATTTGTCCAATCAAGGCTCTAGGAACTAGTAACTCAACCCAAGCTAAGGAAACATGAGAACCAACCAAAAGAAATAATGAAAGTAAACTCACAATCACCATGGGTATCTAGGAAATGGAAAGGTTAGGCAATCAACCATTAATCTAGGCAATCCTCCATGCCAATGACAAATCAAAACCAATAATCCACATGCATGTGCCATGCAAGCAAAAGCCAATGAAGAAATCATACATACAACTCGACATGTGCAAGAAAATATGATGTAGTTGCTAATCCCGATGCCTTCTTACACTTTCTTGCTCCAAGAAAACTCTAAGTCTCTAACAGTATGAGAGAGAGAAGCATAATGAAAGAGCTCCAAAAATGAACTGACAAAAGGTTACCAACTGATCCTCGGAAGCCTTTTTATGGATGAGGCCTCTATTTTCGTTATTTTCCATTATTTTCCTTCAATTTTCTCCTCACATGAAACTTGTGACCTTTCACCTCCTTTTTCTCCTGATTTCCATTATATTCATAAATGAATGTGCCAAAAATGCCATTTTTCCTTTCCAAATCCTTAGCCATTGCCTTTTCCAATTTCCTTAGCCATAAACAATCACAAGTGATCCTCATCACTAGGATTTTTCCCAACATTTAGCTTGGAATAAATGTCCCATCATCCATGGTTATTATTGTGCCTTTATTAACTTTTATTACATGAAATTTTCACTAGGGATGTTACAAATTCCCTTAGGGATTGTGCAAAGATGTAGGGTCTTGATTGGAAACAAAATTGGCTAAGTGTTGGCTTGATCTGGTTTATGAAGTAGTGAGATAGATTTTACTTGTACAAAATATTGTTTGGGTTGAACAAGCATTTTATTTTCTTCTCAGATATTTTGGTTAATGCAATATAGATTGTCAGAGTTTTGAGCAATTGCTTTCCCCGAAAAAAATTGTGTTTGTGCGATTGAAATTATTCCTTTTTTGCTCAGTGTTTTTCATTGATCAGTTTTGTTTTTGCTTATGAGTAAAGTAGATTCATGTCTTTTGTTTTAGCATATCACATAAGTAGTTTGAATATATAGTGAAAATCTACATGGTATCAGAGCTAAAGTCACTATAGAAGAGGAGAATATGAGTTTGTGGGGCAGGTGAAATTGAATTTGCAGTTTCATACTTCAGAGTCAACAAGATGTCATTCTACAATTTGAGACTTGGGTATGCCCTAGAGGGCAGACCAAATTACATATCTTTGAAGGACGGGATGGAGGTAGGGTTGGAAGACAACAGGCTGAAGGAATTCATAGATCATGATATATCAAAGCCTCCAACATCTGATGCTAAAGATATGGCTAAATGGAGAAAGTGTGTGGCAAAGGAAAGAAGGATTATCCTAGAAGGAGTTCTAGATCATATTGTCTCGAATCTCGAAGATAAGGAAACTTCATCTCCAATGTGGAACTCATTGATGAACCTGTTTCGAAACAACAATGACCACATGAAGATGGAATTAAAGGATAATATCAGAAAGATCAAGATGGAGAAGGGTGACTTAATTTTGAAGTACTTGGCCAAGTTCACCCAATGTCAGGATGAGCTTGGAAGTGTTGGGTTACTGTTGCAGAAGACTATTTGGTGAGCCTAGCACTTCTAAGGCTTCCCAAGAGCCAACACAACTACCATGAATTAGTTAGTGGGGGGGAGAAGCTACCATAGTGGGAGTGATTGTGGTCTGACTTGGTACAAGAAGGGATTTAACATAACACCAGAGATGGGACCTCATCCAAAGAAGTGGAAGAGGATTGATAGTACTCTATGTACTAAGATTTGTATAATTTTCCAGGTTGTACATATGATGCATGAAATCAGTAGAAGGCCTATGATGGATTTCCCAATTATCACGAGGGATTTTTCCAATTAAATATAGGCTAATTCCATTATGGATTGTTCAAGGAGGTAAGGTCTTGGAAGGCAACAAAATTGGCTAAGTGTTGGCTTGAACTGGTTTGTGAAGCGATGAGATAGATTTCACTTGTGCAAAACTTGTTTAGGTTGAACAAGCATTGTAATTTCTTCTCATATATTTTGGTTAATGCAATATGGATAGTCGGGGTTTTGATTAGTTTCTTTCCCTAGAAAATATTATGTTATGTGTGATTGAAATTGTTCCTTTTCTTCTTAGCATTTTCATCGATCTACTTAGTTTCTGCCAAGGAGTAGAGTAGATTCATGTCTTTTGTTTTAGCATATCACATAAGAAGTTTGAATCTATAGTAAAAACATACATCAATCACCCCTTTCATGTAGTCACTCTCCTTCCAAGATTCCCAAGATCCCCTATCCCAGGTGATCCATCCCTCGGCAAAGATTCCTCGCATTGGAAGGTCAAATAGCCAATGCATATACCTACCTCAAAACCATCATACCGGTCACATAATGCTCATGGAAATCAATGGAAACTATTGGGTACCAGTGACCCACAATAACCCATACTCCTGAAGTGCTTTACCAACATAATGCTACCTGTTCCAATTTCTTCCATTGTTGCTGTTAATTCTTGTCGTCAGTTTCAACCACCCAACCGAGCATTTTTGTGCTTCCTGTAACAAACACATAACTTCCATTAGATTAAAAAAAAATGAAACAAATTCACATCATACCTCATTGGTATCTTGTTAATAATTTACACTTGCAATCCTGTTTAATTCCTATCATAACAAGTCAAACTAGCATCTTTTATCAAATCATTATGTATAAACATATCACATATGTTTAGCTCAAAACAAAACCATCAAATATCAAAATCATAAATCACATGTAACCATCATAAACTAGAATCATAGATCACATGTAATCATAATAAATCATAATCATAAATCACATACACAATGTATAGATACATATCTTTTAATCAATTGTTAGCTTTTACTTTTGTCTTTATTCCATACATACATCGGATCGGCTGGCATAGCCATCAAACACCCAGTGCCTTCTCCTCAACCATGTGCACATACACATAGTGCGCATCACACACATACAACCACACATGACATACAACACCATGCAATACATGCATCTGCACTTGACATACCACACATACACCTACACCCATTGTACAACACAACACAAATACGTACACAAAGTACAACACAATGAATACATATGTCATGATACCACGACTACACCATGTACATACTTAGTACTGGATGCTCGTGTCACAACATGTACGACATGCGTGCAATACAATACATACACAAGTACCATATGTACAACATGTACACAGTACCATATGTACACCACCACCTACACAATAGGTGCACAAAATCACATGTACACAACACCACCTGCACAATGTGTACACAACACCACATGTACACCACACCACCTATACAATGTGTACACCATACCAAATGTACACAGTACCACATGCACGACATGTACATGACACCACATGTACACAACATCACATGCACGACATGTACACAACACCCCCTGCATACAACACCACATGTACATCATGTATATAGCACCACATGCACATGAGACCACATGTACAATCATGCACACAACACCATAAGTACATAGAACCACTTGTACCATGTAGGCTTTAACCTCGTACATAAATTACCTACAAACAAATTCTTAAAAGCAGAAAATATACAATGGCGAGGGCATAAAACATAAAACTTATATACACCCATATTTTCCCCTAGATACCAAAACAGGACTACCAGATTGTTTTTTCATTATATTCCTTTCAATGTTATAATATATATA
>APFE030094055.1:28028-85457 GCA_000404065.3 Pinus taeda | reverse complement strand
AGATTTACCTATTGTTTATTATGATTAATTTATTTATTATATATATTCATTTGTTTTATTTATTTATTTTTATACTTATTATCTATTTAAAAACTGATAAAGGTAAAGGATAGGCTATACCTGAGATGTGTTGTCGATCCTGATTTTCCTGATCAAGGGAAGCCAGCTCTCGCTAATCTCCATGCCATTGTCTCTGTTCAGATTATGAGGATGTTTGATAATTTCGAGTGCTTCTCTGATCTTCCGTCTATGATGTTGCTCCTCTCTTGCGACAATTGAGGCGCTTTCCAAGCGGATATGGTGTTTTGTTTTTGAGGAGTGCTCTGCCAAGGCCGAAGTACGAGACCTTTCATTCCTAATATCAGCGCCATGTTCCTTGAGCCTTGTGTGAAGCGAGCGACCTGTTTCACCAATGTAGCTTTTTCCACATGAACAATCAATTTTGTAGACCCCTTTTAGCTGATGTTTGTCAATATCATCTTTTATAGACCTCATACCTTGTCTAATCGTTCCAGGTGCTGAGAAATGCGTGATTATGTTCTTCTTCTTTAGGATTTTAGCGATTTTGTCTGTAACTCCATGGATATAAGGTAGAAAAACCTTACCACACTGAGGTTGGTCTTGAGCTCTAGGTTCATGAGATAACAACCTTCTCTCAGCTTTCTCTATGGCTCTTTTAATCTCTTGCTCTTTGTAGCCTATACTCTTAAAGGTTGCAACTAAATGCTTCTTTTCTTCATTTAGATGCCCAGAGTTAGAAATTCGAAGGGCCCTGATAGCAAGGGTGTTTAGAACACCAAACTTTTGAGCTGGGTGATGGTGGGAATTAGCATGGAGGTAACTTTCTGTGTGGGTTGACTTCCTGAACACTTTATGCCCTAGAGAGCCATCCTCTTTTCTGATGATGAGAACATCTAAAAATGGGATGCTCATGTTTTCTTCAAGCTCCATAGTAAATTTTATTACAGGAGAGATAAAATTTAGGTGCATGAAAAACTTGTCAAGTTCTACTTTGCCATGAGTCCATTTTATATTGGTATCATTGACAAATCGCTTCCACCAGGCTGGTTTTAAAGGGTATGATTCAAGGGTTTTCTTTTCAAAGTATTCCATGTAAATGTTGGCCACGATTGGCGAAAGGGGTGATCCCATTGCCACACCAGATGTCTTCTCATAAAATATTCCTTGGAAGGTGAACACGGTTGACCTCAAGCATATTTCAGCCAATTTTGCAGTCCCTGGATCAGTAACATCTTTTATAACTTGAATGGCTTCATCAAGAGGAATCTTGGTGAATAAGGATTGTCCGGAAACTAATTCAAAAAAAAAAATGATAAATTTTATTGTTTAAATATCTACAATGCAATATCAAATTAGAGATATAATGTCTGTTTTATTCAGTATAGAAATAAAGACTTTTGATTTCATTGAGTGATATACTTTGTTCATAATGTCATGGTTTTTTAATTTTATAGTTGAAAAAATTTCAATTTCTTTTGTATCTAGCATGGTGTGGTTGAAAACATGTTAAATTTATACTTAGGAAAGAAAAATGATATTCTACCAGAAACATTAATGTGTTGTTTTTCTTAAAAATTAACTTTGTTTGAGACATAAAAAATTGGTTTTATTAGCATTTTTTAAAAAGTTTGAAAATTGACCCTAAAAAAAAACGTTATTCGAGTAGCATCACTTTCGTTTTGAAGCTATATTTTCCACGAAAATTTCGTAGTCACCGCCATTTTTAAAACACGTTCAAAATTGGCACCTAAAAAAAAAAAACATCGTTCCAGTATACACACTTTTTGTTTTTAGCACTGTTTTTGATGTTTTTTTGGGGTTTTTGGGCCAGAGTTCCCGTTTTGAGTTTATAGTTCCCATTTCAAAGTTTACATTGTTAATAGATAAAGAAAAAGTTGAACAAAAATGAGATGGACTATACCTTTTTGGCTGCCTTCTTTCTCGAATTGATCTTCTCATAGCTGGAGTTTGTGGCTTTTCATCTTCTGATTCCTCTTCTGCTGTAGAGTCTGATTCTTCCTCCTTTAGCTCAAACTATATCTTCTCAGGTTCCTTTGGTAGGACTTCATGTTTAATGACATCTTTCACCTCTTTAAACATCACATCTTGATTGTACACAAACTTCCTTCTTTCGGGGTTCCAAAGCTTATAACCTTTGAAACCATCCTTATACACAATAAAGACGCACCTTTCAGCTTTCCTATCCAACTTTGTTGTTTTCTCCTTTGGAACATGTACATATGCATCACATCCAAATACCTTAAGATGTGAAGGATAAAGTTTCTTGCGAGTTCGTACCTCTTATGGAGTCTTATCCTCTAATGCTGATGAAGGTGATCCGTTGACCAGGTAACATGTAGCCTCCACCGCCTCTGCCTAGAATTCCTATCCTAACTTGACACCACTGAGCATGCTTCTTGCCTTTTCCATCGAAGTCCTGTTCATTCTTTCTGCAACTTCATTTTTTCTGAGGTGTGTATGGAGTAGTCTTCTACCGTGCTATACCACACTTCTTATAGAACTCTTCAAATTCCTTCTTGGAAAACTCTCCATCATTATCTATCCTCATCATCTTTATCTTCTTCTCTATTTGGTTTTCCATCAGAGCCTTAAATTCTCTAAACCTGTCAAAGACTTTAGATTTATTCCTGAGGAAATATATCCATTCATTCCTTGAGAAGTCATCTATAAATGATACATAGTACACAAACATAGCTATTGATAGAACCGACACAGGTCTAAACACATCACTGTGCACAAGCTCTAACATCTATTTTGCCCTCTTAGCTCTAGAGGGGAAACTCCCCCAATTATGCTTCCCATATACACAATTTTCACAAAAATCAAAATCAAGAGAGCTATTAGACATACCTTCTACCATACCATTACCATGAAGTATTCAAAGGCCTTTCTCTCCAATATGTCCAAGCTTTTTATGCCATAGCCTGGTCTTTTCTCTAGAGACCACTAGATTTTCTGCTACCCTGAAGCTTGTACAGAGTTCCAATCTAAACTCCCTGCATCAATACGAGTGCTCCTCGAACCATCTTGCAGATATATTTCACAAAAACTGTTTTTATTCTTGCATCATCCAACTTGCTTATAGAAATCAAATTTCTAGTCAATGTAGGAATATGTAGAACACTCGAAAGTGTTCTAATCCTTCCACATTGCAACTTCAACTTGAATTTTTCACAACCAATGATTATAGCCTTCCTTTCATCCCCTAAGAATACATCACCACCATCATATTTCTCATACTCACATAAACACTCTCTATGGGGAGTAAAGTGAAGGGATGTGCCTGAATTAATAAACCATGCCTCATGGTCTATATGTGTACTTGAAGAAGAAGCCAACTACATAACTACCCAGTCTCCATATTTCATCCTTAGGTTATACAATTTTTTCCGTAGGAAAAATTTATTCACCAAAGACTTAGATTGGTACAAAGTCCCTAACTTGTCCCAAAAAGCCTTCGCCGAAGCTTCCCCTGATACATTAAGCAATACTGAATCTGAGACGCAAAAACATATTGTGCTCTTCGCCTTTCGATCCAACTTCACCTAGCCTTTAGCTGGCATTTTTGTTGGTTTAGTACTTGGATCTACTGCGAGCCACTGATATTTATCCACCAGCAGATCCTCCGTCTTGAGTTTCCACAACTCAAAATTCTGAACATTAAATTTCTCGATCTCTATCTTTACATTGCTCGTCATCTTCTTTCACCACAAATCAATCCGACAAATCTCCCGTTGAGCAAGGTCTACCAAAGGCTTGAGAAAAACCCCTCAGCAGCGAAGGTGTCCCCTTGAAGCCGAAACAACTTTGATACCAAATATAGGTTTTAACCCCGTACAAAAATTACTTGCAAACTAATTCTTAAAAGCAGAAAATAAAAAATGGTGAGAGCATAAAACATAAAACTAATATACACAGATATTTTCCCTTGAATCACAAAGTCGAGACTACCAGATTGATTTTTCGTTATATTCCTTTCAATGTTACAATACATATATATATATGTCAAAGCATCCATAAACCCAAATCCATTAACCCTGGATTAGAACATAACCATAGTTCCCTTGAATAGATCTACAAAATACCATGGAAAAAGAACCATCATGGCCAAAACCATGTGCAAAATCCATGCACGAAACGATAGGTAGGTCCACCCACCTAATATAGGGTCCAAAAAAAAAATTTCCCGGTGTGGTGCCCCGCACACCGTGTGGGGGGTTACTGCCTCCCTACTTACCCCTTGATGGGGGGGTAGCTGCTCCCCCTTGTGACCCCCCTACGTGTGGGGTAGTCATGGAAAGAATATAACACACACCCAACATACAACACCATATGCACATAGTTCTGCATATAAAACATGTGCAAAACATCAAATGTACACAACACTACATATCCAACAAGCACGCAACACCATATGCAGACAACGCCACATATCCATCATGTGCATAGTACGATATGTACACAACACCACATATCCATCATGTACATAGCACTATTTATAACCAACACTGCATATGAAATATACACACAACATTATCTATACATAACATTGCATAACAACATGTACACACACCATATATACACAACATTGCATGCACACAACATCATAGATGCAACATGTACAACATATACAAGATATGCACAAAAATAATACCACACATCCAAAACCACACTGTCTCTACCAAGCAACCTTGCTTCTAGTGTCTTATCCATGCTTGTCCCAGCATGCTGCAGACCATACTGATTTCATTTCACTAATGTGTCCCTTAGCCTAGATCGTCAATAACATAAACATAATATATTAACATAATATCAATTCATATCCACATGATACTGATCTCATAGACTTGTAAGGTCTACTCTTCCCAATTGATTCCTCATGAACCAGGAACCTCTTCATGTCATTCACTTGCATAAGCAATCATTGTTTCACAATAATGATTCCTAATGACCCTATCAAACAATGGTATGCATGCATTCATACATACACACACACACACAAACACACACAAACACACACACAGACACACAGACACACACACACACACACATCAACATGCACAATCATGATCCTATTAGACAATGAAATACATACATACATATATACATGAATATATATATAAACATCAGCATAAACATGATCATAACATAATTACCAAATATCATAAGGTCAAGGTTAAGAAGACTCCCTTTATCCATGCACAACATTGAGAACAATCGTTCCCAACATAGCCAAGGCATATGACACCTCAGATCCATTTAATTCACCTTTCATGTTACCTTTCTCATGAATGTACTGCCACTATCCATTTACACCAATGGACCGAAACAATCCAATTGATTTTCATATTCTTACTTTCAATTTCCCTTATTCATGCGCTAAGCTTCATTTGGGTCTTACATTACCTGCTAGGTTTCATTCAGCTCTCCCAAAGTTCCATTACCTTTCTTCTTTCCCAACCAATTCCCAAGACCCTTAAGACATAAAAGGCAAGAAAAAACACAACCAAAAAAAAAATCATGAAAACCAATAACAATACGACACTGCAAACAAAGTGGTATGGCCATACACTAGACATATAAAAGGCTACAAATCAAGCACAAACAATGCACAAGGAGTCGAAATCACAAGACTCTCAACATACACCATGACTCAATCCCCATGGTTCCCAGTGCTACCAAAGGAAAGCTCAATCTGAGACTTCTTTAGAATTTCATGGAAGTCCCTTTTCCATGCAATCCCTTGTATCATATCTGTCAGTGCATAAATAAACATAACAATACACTAGTTACCTTAGCTTGTTGTGCAAAGGACGTTTCTGTAAATTGAACACATCCACGCAATATCTCAAGGGACTCCAATCATTTGAAAAATCTAGCCATAACGAGAACCATCTATTATACCTGACAAATACGTATTTATGAATATAACACATATCCTCATAATGTCAGAAAAATTCAAGGTTAAGAATACTTCCTGTATGTAAAGCACTCATTCGTTTTGAATTAGGGTTTCCAAACATAGCCAAAGGAATTCTTGCCCAATTCCTTTCTTTTACCTTTTTTACCTTGTTGCAATCGAGTCTTACTATATACTGTCACATCACCTAATTGCTAATTATGTAAACATATCAATTGTTACCTTGTCACGCTAATACCAAGCATGTTTCCATGCAATTTCTCGCACATGTCAATCATATGTTCAAAATATCTAGATATCACATATATTAATTTGAAATCAACCTTTATCAAGACTAACAACTATGTCATAATCAACACATAGTTAAAAACCATAATACTACAACTAATACCTATTACGCTCAAGTACATGTCAGTTATCGCAACACATATGTGTGAATAAAACCATCTTAAAACAAGATCATTTATTGATGTAATCTTACAGACACATACTCATGTCATGTGATTAATCAAACATTCAACAACAAATAGATGACATAATAGACGCCAACACTCAAACACCAAATAGATGTCATAATTAAACATTCAAGCGCAAGGCAGATGAAATATGCAAGCTCATACCTTAATGTATCTTAGGGGAGGCTATCTTGTTGGAAAAATCAAGCTATATTAGCACGATATAACTTCACAACATATCAACTCAACCATAAATAAGGTCATGATATCCATAACAATAACTAAATAACATGTTAACATCATGAACTCATACATAATTATCATTCATGCATATCAATCACATTGCAATGTCATACTAGATTAATGAAACAAAATATCACAAATATGTCGACTTATACCGGAATGTCATAACCCTAACCATCTGCATAGGCAAATCCAATTTAGCGTGATACATATAACATCATGATCTTAGTTGCAATAACACTATTCATCAAGTTAACTAACATATAACAAAAACAAGTTAACAGACTAATCAACAACATAAAACATAATCATCAAGTTATCTAACATAAAAGAACAATAACAATGCATACAATCACATGTTACTATCATTAATGACTATATGACACATGTGCATATGACTACACTAATCAACTAGAATCTATCATGTGTGTAACCATAACATCAATAGAATGAAATGCATACACATAACCATAATGCATACAACAATCCTTAACCTACATACCTACATGCCCAACATACAAACCTGTATGACGACATCCTCTTGCCTCGAGGTCCAATGCTGCAACGTCACTTTGATGGTCTGCATCTATTACTTTATCTCAACCAACACATTAACATCATAACATACTAATAACATCATGATGACCTAATTGCATACAATTACCTCATGCACAAAAACCTTTACCATGAATATGCATGCATGACAACATATAGATGCTAACATGCATAACAAATGCATATACAACTATACACTCATGACAACGCATTCCACAACAACACCATCAACCTTCATATGGACACATCGCTACAACCATGATCAACACCATGCAAATGCAACAAGCACATGGACTACAAGCATAAGGAGCACATATGCAACCAACATGAATGCATGATCGACACACTATGGATCCAGTCCGAGGGGTGAACCATGCTTTGATGCCACTATGTAGCACCCCTCCTCCCACTTCTACCCAAGTAACTGGCCAACCACGGTAAACATGTGATGGGATGCTACTATGATGGGATTCATCCTCCTATGTGACCTTAAGGAAGCCGAATTGATGGAAACACAACATACAAACCTTCCACATCAGTAACATGACTCCTAGGAACCATCCCAACCTCTCAGGTAACTAGCCCTTGGGTCCCACTGATTTTTTAGACTAATTTACCCCTGAACGCTCCCATGATATGGGAATGCATGGATCTAGAAGGCTCTGGTAGCTCCCACAGCATGGTATGCCAGCATCTAGGGACTATGTTTCTTAGTGCCATGCCAACATTCTCGTGATTTGAGCCATTTTTCCAATTCCAGAGCCTAGGTCACTGCCCAAAATTAAATCACACTTTTAGAACAAAAATATAACAATGGGATGATGATACAAATTTAGTTACTTGAACAAGGGATTGACTCGACCCCTACTAGCCATGATAAGCATTTCGTCATCACAAATATGTAATTTACAAGTGTAAACAACAAATTTAAGAATAGGGGTCTCATACTTATATGAGAATAACTAAGAAGAGTTGTTCCATTATATCATTAGTTGCATTATTGTCTATTAGGTCATGGATACATTGTTCATTCATTTACCAATAAAAACATGAGAAAAGCCATACATCATCACTATCATAATACATGCTTATAACCAATATAATAACAACAAAAATATCAGGGATACATCAATCATAAAATCCACATATAAACCAGTACATTTACACATAAGATACCAAGCAAAGAACCTCTTATTAATGAATTCAAAATCCAACCTAGTATGGGACTACCACATTCCGCCTGGCCATAGAATGGATGAGCCAATTCTCTCTTCATCCATTCACCCCCATGTGATATTCCAAGCATGAATGTGAAACTCAAACTAAAATAACCAACTAGGGCATCCCAAGCTTAAGCCACCTCACCCTCATCAATTGAAACGAAACATTATGTAATCCATCCTAGATCACTAGGCCAACATAATAAACATGTAATATTAGGCTTTGCCGTGATATCCACCAGATCACTAGGCCAAAAAAAGCATGGATGCCACTAGATTTCTGCACCTACACTGTGAGGAATTTTCCTGTCTCTTAGTCTCTCATGCTTTACCATAATCCACATCGGATCACTAGTCCCTAAAATGAGAGCCGCTCCCTAGGATTTACTGCATAGCTCGTCCCAGGATTACTAGGCTTGATTGAGAGCACCCACCTCTAGGATTTACCATATATCACATTCACTGGTTGAGGATTCCTAGGTTCACTGAGGAATTTTTTTTTTTGGCTTTACCACAACCCTCAATCCAGTTAAGGGGTTACTAGACCATGTGTTCTATCATTTAGAGATCCACCTCACTTAGCTTTGAATCCATCCAGAAATGTAGCTCAACTAAAACATGAGAGCCCCATCACACCTGACTATTCGAATGGCAAGGCTAGGCTGAGAACACTGTTAGACCTGGAAGAATCCATGCCATAACAACAAAATAACCACATGCAATACCATGCATGCCAAATCTAGAAAGGAAAACACACATGCAAATCGATACCTAAAAAGAATACTATTATGGCTAATTGATCTTACTCTTCCTTGCTTGCTCCTTCTTACCTCTTGCCTTCTTTGCCTTTCTTGATCCAATGCCAAAGTGCTCCAAGAAAACTGTAAGTGTCCAAGGGTGAAAGAGAGAGAGAGAGGGAAAATGATGAGAGATCTCCAAAACTGAGCAAAAATCCTACCAGCTAATCGTCATAAGCCTTTTTATCAATTAGGCCTCTATTTTCTTCATTTTCCATTGTTTTCCTTCATTTTCCTCCTCACACAAAACTTGTGACCTTTCACCTTCATTTTGTCCTAATTTCCATTATTTCCATAAATAAATCTGCAAAAAATTCCATTTTCCTTTTCAAAGCCTTTTCCATTGCCCTTGCCAATTTCCTTTAGCCATAATAACCAAAATGAACACCCACACTAGGATGTTTTTCCCAACATTCAGCTTGGAATAAGTGTCCAATCAACTGTGGTTATTATTTTTTCCTTTATTAAGTTTTACTGCATGAACTTTTTACCAAGGATGTTATAGTTTGGACCTGTGTTAATTCCATCAAAGGGTAGATCTATGTACCATGTCTCATTTATAGATGATTTGTCAAGGAATACATGGATTTATTTCCTTAGGAAGAAACCTAAATTATTTTAAAAATTCAAAGATTTTAAGGCTCTTGTGGAAATTCAAACATAGAATAAAATTAAGGTGTTGAAGATAGATGTTGGTGGAGAAATTTGCAAGAATGAATTTGAAGAATTTTGTAAGTGTGATATAGAAAGGAATAACACTACTCCATACACACCTCAACAAAATGGAATTGTAAAAATGATGAATAAGACACTAATGAAGAAAGAAAGGAACATGCTTGGTGGTGTTGAGTTAGGAAAAAGATTCTAGGTAGAGGTAGTGGACACTACATGTTACAAGGCAAGTGGATCATCCTCATCAAAGTTGGATGTCAAGACTCCACATGAGACATGGACTAGTAAAAATCCTTCTTTTAAATATCTTGAGTATTTGGTTATGATGCTTATGTACACGTTTCAAAGGAGAATAAGGGTAAGCTAGATAAGAGAATAAGGGTATCTTTATTAGATATAAATATGGTATGAAAGGTTATAAGTTTTGGAACCTAGAAAATAAGAAGGCTATGTATAGTCAAAATGAAGTATTTAGAGAAATGAAAGATGTTGTCAAACAGGAAGTCCTTCCAAGGGAGAAAGAACTAGAGAAATAGAGTTTGAATTTAAGGATGATGAATCGAACTCTACAAAAGAACATGAAGAAGAAGAAGAATAAGAAGAAGAAGAAGAAGAAGAAACACATGCTTTAGCGTTGAGGAGATTAGTTAAAGAAGAAAGCCATGAAAATATACTCCACCTAATTTCCATTCAAATTTTTATTTCTTTATTACTAATGATGATCCAAAAAATATTAGGGAGGTAGTGGATTCAAAGGATGGAAAAAGAACATGGTTGAATAAATGGTTTCCTTAGACAAAAGTCAAGCTTGGGATATAGTGGAGTTGTCAATTGAAAGAAATCCCATTGAAAACAAATGATTATTTAAGAAGTTAAATGTAGAAGACAAAGTGGAGAAATAAAAAGCTTGATTAGTAGAAAATTTTTATTTCCAAGTAAAGGGTGTAGCCACAGCTCCCACATTTACCTAGTTTCACCGCGCTACTAATGTAAACATGAGACAGAAAGTTACTATGACATGACCTAACCTCCTAGCTCTATATAAGGAAGTGAGGCCTACAGTTGACCAGCAACTAACAACTCACAACATTCCACTTGGCTATAGGTACACTTAGGGGATAAAGAACCACAACAAGTGATTGAAGCCTGAGTTGGGGCTCCCTTTCACACACTTTAACCCCCAACAACATGCATGATGTTGTCACTCGCTACTTCACGAGTTATCAGTTGCCTCAAGTGCGAAAAAATAGTGAAGTTAAAGCCATTTTGCAGGCCACAAAAGAAGTCAAAGCCAAATCAGACCCTCTCTATTGCCTAGTGCTCGGAAATAACTTTCCAATAATATGTAGAAGTCTAAAAATGAACTTCTAGAGAAAACGTTATAGCCTATTGAACAATCCCTTTGGAAAGCCCAGCAAATGAGAAAAAATGGTTAAGTGCTGAAGATATATTGCAACTGGGGCTTGGGACAGTTCATCGCAATCGTATATCAGCCATTTTTGGGGTCAAGGTATCACTCTTGAGGCTTATCGGCAGATGCGAAGGCCAATTGCAATTTATTGTTGCAATTGTCGGGGAGGGCCGCTAAAGGCCTAACATAGGAAATGCCTGCAAAACAAGGTCGGGCGGGACCTTTTCTCTCTCCTCTGTAGGGTACATGCGTTGAGCCACAAGAAGTATTGCACATTGGCCATTAGTGAAGGCGAGGGCTACCACTTAAGATATATTAGCGATTCCATCAGCTGATTGCGATTTGTGATTTGTCACTGTTTCTCCAAGGGAGGGCCAATGAAGGTTGACAGAGGAAAGGGTGACAAAATAGGGTTGGGCAGGTCCTTTTCTCTTTCCTCCAAGAGACCATGTGCCGACCTATGATTGGTCGATTGAGCTGACATGGTAGCTAATGTCAGTGATGACGTGGTAGGTATGGAAGATAATGTAGTAGGTGGAAATGTGGCACTCATTTTTTGTATTTTTAGGGGTCCTATGGGGCTGTTTCGGGTGCCATGTGGCACCACCCAAATGGTGAGATGTGGTAGTGATGAAATTAGTAATGACGTCAGTAGGTTATCGGTAATTGGCGATCGCAAGTTTCAAGGGGTAAAGAGCTAAGGCCATAGAGAGGTGCCGATTGTGATTTGCAGGATTTTCCCTTGGATGCGATAAAAGATTAAAAGGCAGGTTTATAAAGACCTTGCATCTGGACTATGGATCCGCTTCGATGGAAAAGGGAAAAGTGTAGTTGAAGCACTGATATGTGGGAAAATGGAAATACAAAGGAAAAGCTCACCGAGACACACGATCGATGAACTTAGTGCCTAAGGGCTCAACACCTGGTCTCATCCCCCTGCCATATGAGGAAACCCACAAAAAGGGGTATAGTAAAAGTGGCCAAGGGGAAAATCAAAATCAACCTATTTCACTTGTTTTAGAGGAAAAAGGCCATGACTATGCCATTACACTGTTAAATAAAGAACACTACTCAACCACCACGTAGGGGCATTGGACACATCGTACAAAGGTTTAAAGGAAAGATGGATTGGCAGCTGGGTATTTTAATGAAGGTATGGGGAACACTCAGGGAAGGACTTGGCCTGCATCATGCCTCCACAAGTCGGTGCCATAAGCATTCAAAGTGGAAGAGACAGTCAGCCGACCAAACAACATGGGCACACTCTATGACATAGATAGGGCATGTTCTGAGGCTCTCACAGAGGCAACAAAGGACTCTTCCTCCATTATTCCTCCTGTTATCTCAAAATCATACCCTGGAAGGCTACAGACCAGGAAGACTTCAAGTAACTGTTTCAAACCTACTTTAGGCTGAGGCTTAGCCTCCTCAACCTGAGAGGGCTCTCTCTAAATGGATTAATGATTTTTATTAAAGATAAGATGGGTAACTCTGATAGAACAACTCTGAGAAATATAAATGGTGGAAACAAATTTAATTATTATCCATTGGGCTTATGGAGTCAACACACCTCAATAAAACAATGAACTCAACCTTACATGGAAGTCAGGGCATTCAACATTTAAACATTCAGAACATAAACTCATATAGGACCAAACAGTTTATAAATGTATACAGGAAGTCAGAGCACATTCAGTGAATTCTGAGTGATTATACATCCATAACACTGCAAGAATTAGGGAAAGGACAACATCACATATTCTGAACATAAGAAATCCCTCATGAATCCTGAGAAGTAAAGCCAAATATGCATTACTGAAACTGAGTCTTACATAAGCCAAATACAAGCTTTTTCATAAAATTTCCAACCCTGATTACATTGCTGTTTCAGCGATATATAGAGCTCTTATTCTAACTGATAGAGATTCCTCCTCAAGCATGAGGGGAATTCGAAAACTACTTCTATTACTAACAACTCTTAAACTCTAACTACTTTAATAATACAACATAATGTTAAATGGAGTTTTTTAGAGATCTAAATCAACTATAACTCTAACTCCATATTACATGCATAATGGCCTTAATTAAGATGATTCCTTTCTTTGACATCTGGTTCTCTTTCAGTTTGGCTGAGATGGGTGTTTAATGCTCCCTGTTGACCTTGAACGCTATACCTTCTCCACTGACCAGAAAAATTGGGAGCCTATCCTTGCTTCTCGGCTTTATGGTCTTCAAATCTTCATGAGTCGGTTTTTAATTGTTATCCCTCAAAATATGACGATGGCCACGTTGTGATGTGCTGTCCACTGTTATGAAACCTGATTTGATGATGTGTCATCCACTATTTTGAAAACCAAAGGGAAAACGCATTCAAGCTGTCTGATGCATGCTTTAATTCTCTTATGATATGACAAAATGCCACTTTTTGATTCAAATCCTTTATTTCCACTTGTGCTATTCTGATTGGTTGTTGTAACTTTGGGTGTTTTTGTTGTATACAATTGTCCTTCAAAATTTTCCCGCTTCAACTTCAAAACTTCTTGATTTAAGTTGAAATCATCACCTTCAGCAGTTTCGTAGTGCGCTACGAAACTGTTGAGTTGTTTAAAAAACTTGTTTTTTAATCTGAGACCTTTATTAACCGAGTACTTTGATTGCCAAAAACTTCTTTAGACTTTCCAAAGGCTGAATAGGGATTTAGATTTCTTCAGAAATATAAGATCAAGCAAACTTATCAAAATTTTTGAAACAAAATCTTACTTGAAATGTAAACTCATTTAGCAGGTCCTTTAAGCTGGTTTAGCTGCGCCTTTAGATCTTCAATTTGTTTTCTCATAACCTTATTACCAGCTCTTAGTTGCATATTGATCATTCTGATGTACTTGGCTTCTTTGATTGCTGGTACTGTCTAGGTGTGAAACTGTGTATTGCAATCAACCACTACTACAGCTGTATTCTCTTCCCATAGAGTTTTAATTCTATAATAGTTTGCTTGTATGACTGCATGTCTTCTAGCAGCTTTCTTCAACTTGGAAATCTCATGCTTAGCTGATTCCAATTGGCTCTTCAGGTCTGCTATATTGTCTTCTTTAGATGTAATGACTGTTTTGCCTGTGTTCTTCTTTTGCTAATGTTGTGTCCCTTCCCCTGTTTCCTCTGTTCTGGGCAGTGCTTCCTGTACTTGCTGGAATCTCCTTGTCATAGGTCTTCTAGGTTTAAAAACAAACTCTTCAGCTGGCTCATCAAATTTAAGCCTTTTTGAGGCCTTGGCTTTCTTGGTGCTTTCTTGTTCTGACTGTATCAACTCAATTTGAATTGGTTGAGACTGCTCAAAATCAATAGCCTGTAATAAGTCATTTAGACTTCCCTTGGACATTGGACTTTCTTCAAATGCTATAGCTTTACCCTTTTCCTTATTTATCTGGCTTCTTGTTCTTATCCTTGGGACTACTTCAGATGTGCTTGTTTCAGGTACAGTCCTTTTACCTTGAGCTTTTCCCTTAGTTGATTGCTGAGGTTGATCTTGGATGATGAGTGGCTTCACTTGTTTCCTTGCTTGTGAGTTTGGAACTCTTTTAGCTCTTGCTTCTGTTTGGAGCTCAGCTATTGTAAAATCTCATGCAGGTTGAGGAGTGAGGCCAGTCTGGCTTTTGAAGCCAGCCATAAAAATGAATGAATTCCAATCTCTATTTAGCTTTCGAAGGCCATCTAAAACCAGTAGTTTGATCAGACCATGATGAAACAAAGAGGTTTCACAATCCTCTTTCCTCAGCTGTACCTTATCACACATCTTACTCAAACTACCGAAAAGATAAAAAGGTAAGTCTATGGATACCTTCCCTGTGAAATGCAAAAGGAGTTTAAAATGGTAAGAGTAAACCTTGTTGTACCTTCCTTCACAAGTCAGATATTTCTGTATGCAGGTGAGTAAATGAGCATAATATTCTTTGACATAACTCCTGGGCACTACCTTACCTAAATCTTCATTTACAAATTCATCCTTCAAGAACTCCTTGCAAGGATTCATGTCAAACTTGAAATTTTTAAACCATTGCTCTTGTCCTCGTGGGATCTCTGTCACAGTAGATATTACATCTGGCGAAACCTCCAATTCTATCATGGCTATTTTTGAATTCAAGCCTGTGAAGTTAAGTGCAAACTCTTTGGTTACCTGTGCGTGTCCTCCTTGTAACATTTTGCAAAATTTCCAGCACCCGGCCTTTTTGAATGCTTTCTCCACCTCTTTATTTCTCAGCGTTATATCTAAGCCTTCAGGTTCGGTCCTTAGACATTTGCCGGATCTGTGCTCCCTTTTCTCCATTGATTCTTCCAAATCTTAGCAAACAATGACTACCATCTCCGATTGGAATTGTGATTTAGCTTCTGTTTGAATTCAGCCTCACTTGATTATCTTTGTAGTTGAAATTTTAAATTTTTCCGTTTAAAATCTCTCAAGTTGTAATCTTGCAGATTTATCATTCATGCAAGACTTACAACCATCATTAAGATTTATGCACGGTAGTCTTTCTTGGGAATGATGATTCATGTGTATCAACAGATCTAGTGGTGGTGATAGTGGCAATGAGTGGTGAAAGGTGATAAGAGGGGTACATGAGCTGACATGAGAAGACATGGCCTATGACTCACCTAACGGACTTGACATTTCGGGAAAGATTTGCTGCGGAATGTACGAATCCATGATTTCACAGCGCTGACAGTTTTAAATTTGAATGATGCGCTGCGAAACTGCCTAATCGGGATTGCGCTGCGAAACTGCCTAATTGGGATTGCGCTGCGAAAACACTTTAATGGTGTATATGCGCTGCGAAACTGCCTAATTGGGATTGCGCTGCGAAAACACTTTAATGATGTATACGCGCTATGAAATTACAAAAAGGTTCGGTGACTGGCACAAGATAACATGTGGCTATAAAACAATGGTGGATGGAGGCAGATCAATGGAAGCTGAGAATAATTTGACTAAAAAAACCTCTTCAAAACTTCAGACTCTAAGGGAAGAAAATTAAAACAACAATAGACTAGCATTGACCTTTGTCATCGGGCTGGGATGAAAAGTTACATATATCAGTTTTAGTTCTAAGTGATAACACCTCCTATCCCTCTTGAATTTATGTATTCCTCTGTTTTCAAGAAGGGATTTGATCCTTGTTGTAACAGGCATGTAGCAAAGCCTTACGGGGGGGACAACTAGTCTAGTATGGCAACTGGAGCCCTGACTCTTAGATATTTTTGTAAATTGTAACTCCATCATCCCCCTCTTCTTATAAATAGGGGGAGGAAACATAATACAAAGGTTCCAGATTCTCAGACCCACAAGGGACTGGACTTTGTGATACCATTTTCAACTCATAAATCTGTAAGTGCATGACTTGCATTTCAGACCATGTTACTTCACAAAGGCAGATCTTTTAGACATATCAAAGAAATGGTGGTGATTCCCCCTTCTAATTATTACAATACTTTATCCTCATGTTAATTCCATTATGTTTATATTCTTCTCTGAATTCATGTGATTACTACTGCTAGAAATATCTCAAGACCTCCTCACAGACTCACTGCTATCAATATGTTATGCATGTGCCTATAGTTCCTTAGAGATCCATTTGTATCAACATTATTAATGCTAGTGACTATCTAGATTATTGAAATCATATCTTTAACAACTTCTCTTCATGAATCAAAACACCCAACCTCTCTTCTTCCCATTATATCTGCTTCTAACCCAGATAAGTTTTGGAATTCTTATAGCTACAAGCTCTATGTGTTATTCATAGGGTTATTGATGTAATAAGATCCCTATGATGAGTTACTCTTCCTCGTCATCCTCTATCATTTACTTAACAAATCCTATTAAGATGTAATCCCCTTTGAAGTAATCAACCTCTGCTATTCTATGCGATACTTCTGGGAACTGTGTGTTTGAGGGAGTACCTGAAGTACATAACTCATACCTTTGGAGGAATGAACTAATCCCCCTCATACTTTTTACAATTGGAGTTCTAAAACCCCCTCACATATAACCTTACAAGAAATCCTCTATTTAAGATGTCCTGGGCATTGGTCTACAATCAACCCATAGGCTATCTCTAGGGAGATTTCCTTACCTCCTACTACACTTGTGTTGAAAGTTGCAAGATTTAGCAACAACATATTTTTGGCGTCATTGCCAGGGAACGAATTAGAATATTTTTCCTTGGGTACAAAAAAACATTTCATTTCCTTTGTTAGGTGAGCATAGGAAGTGTGGGTTGAAGATCTCTCACCTTGGCGACTCCACTATCACTTCTATGGTAAACATCGTGGCGACTCAATTGTCCATATCTCTATTTTGATCATCTTGGCTTTCAAACAACTTCATAGTCACTTTGATGTTGTAGCAACCAAAGATTTCCCTACCTTTCAATGTGCAATCACTCATATAGGGAGGTTTTCGAGATGGCCATTCCCGTATTTCTTGTCAACAAATTCGCCCCACTGGACCTATTTTCTATTGTTGGTTCTCCCCATCATGTCCCTTCATTTCGTGAGTGGGATAGCTATTTGCCTAGATTTAGTGGAAGCACAGCTAGAAGGCCTAACCAACACCTCAAAGAGTTTCATGAATGTATGGAACAACAGGGCATTTTACTTGAAGATGTATAAATGAAATTGTTCATGTATTCTTTAGAGGAGGGTGCTAGAGTTTGGTACAGAACAATACCTCATGGGAGTATATCTTCCTTGAGATGTTTTCATATAGAATTCAATCACTACTATAAAGGATTATATCCACTAAATTCTCTATTTGAATATTGATGTGAACATTTTAACAATGAAGACATTCTCAAGGTCGAAGACCCAACTGAAGATGTTTGTGGAGCTCCACTCCAAGAAAACATCTTCTTGCATCAAGAAGCATCATCCATTGAGATAGAAGGTGAAGAAAGAAATATCATCGAGCTACCTACAAATCCTGACTGATCTAATTTGACCGAATGCGATGTTTCCTCTCCTTATGATGAATATGACTCTGGTTTAGAGTGAAGTGATGAAGAGCCACAATGGTTCCAGTTAGGGGAAGCTACGAAAGAAGAGGAAGCCCATCAGGAAGTCAACAAAGAGCCTCCAGTTTGTAATGCTCATCCTTCATCTAGAGAATAAGTTCGAGCCCCCCTCCAATTTTTGATTCATATTATTCAGAGGGAGAGATGGTCACGGAGGTCCAGAAGTAACCATTTACCAGCAAGTGGGGAGAAGGCTCCTAGCAGCAACGAGTTTTTCCAAAAAATTCTTATGCTATGGAGTTGAGAAGTGTTTGTGGCTGCCCTTGGAAAGAGGATATTGGTTAGCAGATTGTTCATGAAAAAGAGGGTGAGGGGAAAATCAAAATCGGTCTGTTTCACTTGTTTTAGAGGAAAAATCCCATGACTATCAAATTACACTATTAAACAAAGAACACTTCTCAACCATCACACCAGGGAATTGGAGACATCGTATAGAGGTTTAAAGGAAATATGGGTCGAAAACTGGGTACTTTAATAAATGTATGGGGCACACTCAGTGAAGGACTCACCTTGCAACATGCCTCCACAAGTTGATGCCATAAGCATTCAAAGTGGAAGAGATAGTCAGTTAGCTGAGCCTCATGGGCACACTCTATGACATAGACAGGACCTATTATGAGGCTTTCATAGGGACAACAAAGGAATATTCCTCCACTATTCCTCTCATCCCTCTTGAATTTCTTTATTTCTCTGTTTTCAAGAAGAGATTTGATTCCTGTTGTAACATGCATGTAGCAGAGCCTTACAAGGAGACATCTAGTCTAATATGGTAGCTGGGGCTCTGGCTCTTAGATATTTTTGTAAACTATAACTCCATAAGCCCCCTGTTCTTATAAATAGGGTGAGGAAACATAATAAAAAGGTTCCAGATTCTCAGACAAGCGAGGGGTTGGACTTCATGATACCGTTTTTGGCTCATAAATCTGTTAGTGCATGACTTGTATATCAGACCATGTTACTTCACGTAGGCAGATATTTCAGAGATAGTAAATAAATGGTGTCAATTCCCCCTTCTAAGTATTACATTATGTTATCCTCGTGTTAATTCCATTCTATTTATATTATTCTCCGAATTCATGTGATTACTACTGCTAGAAATATCTCAAAACCTCCTCACAGATTCACTGATATCAATATATTATGCATGTGCCCATAGTTCCTCACAGATCCATTTGTATCGACATTGTTAATGGTAGTGCTTGTTTGGATTATTGAAATCATATCTTTAACAACTACTCTTCATGAAGCATAACACCTAACCTCTCTTCTTCCCATTATATCTACTTTTGACCCAGATAAGTATTGGAATTATTATAGTTGCAAGCTCTATGTGTTATGCACAGGGTTCCTAATGCTATAAGCTCCCTATGATGAGTTACTCTTCCTCCTCATCCTGTATCATTTACCCAACAAATCCTATTAAGTTGTAATCCCCTTTGAAGTAATTGGCCTCTGCTGTTCTATGTGATACTTCTGGGAACTATGTGTGTGAGGGAATACTTGAATTACATAATTCATACCTTTGGAGGAGTGAACTAAGCACCCTCATACTTTTTTGTGACAATTGGAGTGCCACAACCCCATCACATATAACCTTACAAGCACTCTATTTAAGATGTCCTAGGAATTGGTCTACAATAAACCCATAGGCTGTCTCTAGGGAGCTTTCCTTGCCTCCTGCTACACTTGTGCTGCATGGTGCAAGATTTAGCAAAAAAACATGACATGGCCTCCATGTGGTTATAGGCCTCCAACCACATTCACAAGATTCCTTGGGTGCAGTTGTGACATGAAATGTTCAGTTCAGAGGGTGCACTTCTGAGATTTGAGCCTAAATACCAAGTCAGCCTCCAGACCACTACTAAGAACTTCCTAAATCTTCTCAGAATCATTAATGGCATGACAGAAAGGCTAAGCATACAAACTTGAAGGAAAAAATTAACCTAGACTTCCTAGTACATAACAAACATTTTGTTAAACATGTGGAAAACATGTAAGCTACAGGTCATGAATGCATATCTAATCATAAAAGCATTAGATTCATATGAGAATCATTGAGAAGTCCCTATTCCCTCTCCACATAGCTTCAAAACCACTTATTAGTCCATACGTTCATCAATCGATCAATAGCTAAATAATTCATGATAAGAGAAATAAAAGATACACATCATATGAACAACATATAACCAAAGAATAACCAACATATAAGCCATGGAAACCTAGCCATAATATCACCAATACATTGCCAAAAAATATACATGAATCACAATAGAAGAATAACTCTTATTAACATATGAAATTACCAACAAAGTCAAGGACTTCCACGTACCACTCTGTTATCCGAGAATAGTGTCCACTCGGATGCTGCTATTCCCACTAAGATGGGTGGCTATCTTAGAAACAAACAATCAAATTCTACTATTGTTTCCTTTTATGAAAATAGATGAGAGGAGAACCAAGAGGACCAACCTGAGTCTTGCGCTTGATTTCCTCTCCTTCTTGATAGAGTTTCACCGCTTCTCCTTTGTCTGTCCAGCTTCAAAAGAACCTGTGGAATCACAGCAACATACTACTATGCAATAAACAAGGATCTAAATTCATGAATAATACATGATCAGATGTGTATTAACCATATACATGTATATATAAACAAGTACACAAAAATATGGAAGGAAACAAGAATATCTTTATTCAGATGAAAAGTAGCAAGAGGATTACAACAATGAGCTCTGACCTAGCATCATCCTCCAGCTAGGAAGCCCTTCTTCACCTCAAGCAAATCTAGATCACTCAACACTGTGAATGCACACAAGAAAACCAACAACACTTCTCTATAAGATACAAAATTCCAGCCCCTGGATCTCTGTGATGAGGGATCCATATATAGATGATTACAGAGAGGTGAGCCATCTTCTGGGATCTTGATTAGTGTCCTCTCTTTGATAGTTCCTTCTTCCACTTGGAGAATGATGATCTCTTACTCATCCCTGGTCGAAAATGGAGTGGCAAGTGTCAGAGGGGAAGCTTCTGGAAGATTCCATGATCTTCCACCTCACATTTTGGTCCCTGCCATTTGTCCATTCCCGACCGTCGCACCCTACAGAGGAGAAAAACAATAATCATCGCACCTTGTACATTGGGAAGGTGATATGCATCACATCCTCTGCATGGAGCTTTCAGTATGGTCCAGTTTTGACCATTTATGAGCAGTTTTCAGTGGAGAACTTCTGGGAGATGATGTAATCAATTAACCTTGTTCCTATAGGCAGTGAAGCAACCCTTTTAGGGACTTAAGAGCCCTCAGTTTATGGACATTTTTGATTGGGTTTGAAGTGCCCAAAAATGTCTATAACATATATATTTTGATGATGTTGTTATATGTACACCCGTGTATGGATGTAAATACCGTAACGAGCTATGTTATAAAGCTCCACTATTCCGTATGGGTGTAATGCTATTATGCTATCATGTGGTTATGTTATCATGATGTTATGATGTCATATGAGTTTTCTTAAGCAGAATGATCATTGTAAATATCGTACTGAGCTGTGTTATAAAGCTCCATTATGCAGTATGTTGTCACATCGTTATGTCTTGAGAAAATATTTCATTGTAAATATTGCATCGATATGGGTTATAAAGCTCCATGAGTAGTATGTCTTCTTTCAGTAGGCTGCCAAGGTATATGTGTGATTGAACAGCGAGGACGGTGTTCCCCCAAGGGGGAGGGTTCTATAACAGCTCTGGTGAAAATTCCATGTAATAAATGTTAAAGACAATAACCACGGATGATTGGGACACTTATTCCAAGCTGAATGTTGGGCAAGACATCCTAGGGGGTGTTCATTTGGTTGTTTATGGCTAAGGAAATTGGCAAAGGCAATGGCTAAGGAAATAAAGAGGCAAAAGGGTATTTTGGCACATTTATTTATGAAAATAATGGAAATTAGGAGAAAAGGAAGGTGAAAGGTCACAGGTTGCATGTGAGGAGGAAATTGAAGGAAAATAATGGAAAATGAAGAAAATATAGGCCACATTAATAAAAGGCTTCTGAGGATCAATGGGGAAGACTTGGTCAGTTCATTTTTGGAGCTCTCTCATTATTCTCTCTCTCTCTCTCTCTCATACTCTTGATTACTTAGAGTTTTCTTGGAGAACTCTTGGAGGGTGTGGTATATTTGGACACTTGGAGCAAGAAGGCAAAGGAATAAAATTAAAGTGCGAGAAGGCATCAGCATCAACAACTAGATCAGATTTTCTTGCAGGTATCGAGTTGCATGTATGATTTATTCACTATCTTTGACATGCATGGAACATGCATGTGGTTTCTTGGTTGTGATCTATCATTGGCATGGAGGATTGCTTGGATTGGCAGTGGATTGCCTAGCCTTTCCATTTCCTGGATAACCATGGTGATTGTGGGTTTACTTTCATTGTTTTGTTTTAGTTGGGTCTCATGTTTCCTTAGCTTGGGTTGAGTTACTAGTCTTGGAAGCCCAGGTTGAACAAACGCTCTAGAAACCCCGTAATAGCTTGGGTTGAGTTACTAGTCCAGGAAACCCTGGTTGGAAAAATGCTCTAGAAGCCCTTGGTGGGTTGAGTTACTAGTCTTGGAAGCCCTATATAAGTTGTGGCTTGAGTTACTAGTTCTAGAAGCCTTCATTGGACAAACACTTTGGAAGCCCTGGAAGGCTTGAATGGAGACCAATCTGATGATGGTTTTGGTGATGTCCAACCATGAGGTGGAATTATTGTTTGATGGGTTGAGGTGGGTGGCCTCTGGAAGCCCTAGTTGAGTTTTGATTGATGTGTTCTATGAGATCCCACATTCATGCTTGGAATATGGCATGGGGGTGATTGGCTAAAGAGAGACTTGGCTCAGCCAATCTATGGTCGGGTGGAACATGGTAGTCCCATCTCTGGTTGGTTCATTGCATTTATTAATGAAAAAAAAATCATTCCCTTGATTTTCATGTGCAAATGTACTGATGTATATATGGATTTTTATGGAAAATATGTTTATTGTATTTCTATTCCTATTATGTTGTTTATATGCACATTTACCCCAGAGGGTGTTACAATGTAACACTAGAGTAGCAGGAGAAGAACCAGATAGGTTATTGAAGGAAATGAAGTTTGGTCTAAGCTTCACCAATGGGAGTAATTTCAAAACTCAGTGTTGAAAATAAGTTTACTACATACCACCACACAGCTAGGCCTGAAATAGAGCAGTACAAAAATCAGTTAGAATGGAAGGAGAACACCCTTCAAGAAGTTGAAGAACAGACAGTCTCTACTTAAAATGTACAAAATCCACTTGCATAGGAAAATACAGCTAAATGAGGAAGGGAAGAACAATCATCCCTTACAACTGAAGCATCAAGCTAGGGATTTAATATTGTACATAGAAAGAATAGACCTAGGATCTCTGTGAAGGTTAATACAACAAATGAGTCATAGAAAACAACATTTGATGAACTTGGATTGATGGACTTGGAAAGACTTTTCTTTTTACACAGTCTAGTGGACAGACTACTCAGTCCCCCACTCATTGAACTACTTCTCAAAAACAACAAGTGATTCAAACCAGTGGAAGCAGTCAAAATGACAAAGAAGATGATATCTTTCATGTCTTCAGTGAAATTAAGAATAAGAATGAGGAATTGAAGTTGAACACTTATACTCAATTCGGGAAACACTCTTCCACTTCTCAAGCTAGACTTTTTTCAGTCTTTGACTTTGAAAAGGGTAAGATGCATATGGCTTTCTTATAAGCTCAAATTCCACAGCCCAAGAGTGTTGCACATTATCATAAGCAAACCTCATTTGAGTTTAATGTAAAATATGTACATCCAATTGACCAAATTGAGAAGCACAAACATGCTGGCCAAATAATTTATTCAAAGTTGCAGGTCACCTTGGCCAATACACAGTCATAGCTCAAGTTGGAAAACGTTTCCTCACTAGAAAAGGACACCTTCATCAAATGTTTGGAAGATCTGGTGCTGAAGATAGGATATGATCCCTCAAATATAAATGTTGCAGAAGAACTTGTCAGGAAGAAAAATGCTCAACTTTTAGCATTAAGGAAACAACGCAAACTTCCAGCTTTTGAGGACATAATGACTAAGGAGATTGACGAAACTAAGACTCAGAAATATGACATGATGAAGCTCATCATGGAAAAAAATCTACAAATAAAATAGATGGAGGAGAAAATGGAGAAATTTGTTAAAGAGAAAGAGGAAGCTTTGAAAAGGGATCAAATTCCAATGGATGTAGTTCCTCTTACAACAGTCTCTATAACTAGAGTTTCTACTTTAGGTACAACAAAAGGAGTTGAACAGCTGGCTAAAGATCTTCATAACCTGTCTATTCAGACAGTAGAAATCAAGAAGTTGCAGGATGAACTGAAGGAATTACAACATATGAAAGCAATTTTAGACAGCTCACAGGCAGCTGAGTCACAGAGGGCAAAAATTCAAATTGAAGTATTGCAAAAAGAAATCAAACAATCTTACATTGGAAACAAATTGGGTTTGGCAAAAGAGATTTTATGGGAAGATATTACTGAATCAATCAAGGATATTTGGCCTTATATCAAGATAATCTTTGATCAAAAAGACTTACTGGAGAAAGCTCAGGAAGCTATTGAAAATATCTCCAAGGAACTTGAGGACATGCCAGAAGTTGCCATTGAGATAATCAAGTTTTTGAATTCTAAAGACAACTATGAGCTTGAATAATTAGGTATAAATGATAGAACAGCAACCATACTAGAAGTGAAGAAGATCATTACAAAGAAAAACCTAATTCTTCAATTCGAGGAAAAATGCAGCAACATTAATGTCATAGTTTGATGATTTTTCAGTAGGTTAGAACCCTTGACTAGTAAGGGTTTTCCCTCTATTCTTGTGGTAAATGATAAATTAATGCCTATTGAAGATTATGTTTGAAATCTTGCAGAGGTCAGTACCAATGTAGCTTCAGTTTCAAATATAAGAGGTGCAACAACACCAAGGGTTGTGTTGAATGCACTCAAAGATACCTTTTTCATCCTAAATGATATGAGACATATATTTTTAGTAAAACCCACTTTTACTAATTATACAGAAATGGATGAAGTTTATCGAAGGGTAACTAAGTTATCTATCCCAAATAAGAAATGTTGGGAACAATTAACTAATTTAATTGAATAAAAGGAGGATCAAACAACATTCAGTATTTCCAAGAACATTTATCAACAGTTCAGTAGTTTTCATCTTTTCCAGGAACAATCATCAACATCTCAACACCAAAATAATGACAGATTGACTATCAGTTTATATTCCTGATTTTGTATTGATCCATTTTTGTAGATTTCTTTAAAATGTTTTCTTAGCTCTAATATTGTATAAATAACTCCCTTCCACGAGTTATTAAGGGTTGCACCCTTGAAGAAACATTTGTAGGCATTAAATGTACTTGGCATTTTCTGAATCATTAATAGAAAAGCAAAAGATTCTGAATTTTGATTCATACAGTTTTGTGTTCCCTGTAAGTTTTCCAGTTTTCATTCACTGTGTTCTTTCTTCATATTCTTAAGTTTTACAGATATAAATAAGTAGGAATAGTTGTGTTTCAATTACTCCTATAAGATTCTGAAGTGATTGCATTTAAAGAGAATGAATTATATAAATTGTTTGTTTAACTAATTCCCTCTAAATCATAAAATCTTCAGCATCTTTTGTAATCATAGGCATATTATGTTGAACTTTTTGAACATTGTTTGAAGGTTTTCTTACTTATGGTTATTTAATTTTCTATTTGAAAATTGTAATAGTCATATCATCTTTCAATTTCTTCTCATCACTAGACAAGCTATATCACTGTGTGGATTTTAATAGAGACCCTCTGTTTAAATATTAATACTATTCAAAAAGGTTAGGAATGATTGTTTTAAATTTGTTTCATACATTGGTCCTCCAAAATTAAAACAAAACCCCCCAAAACAAATATCTTATATTCCCTGGCATGATAGCTCACCGTTATCATCTCAGAGATACAACATCAATTTGGCATCATTGCCAGGGACTCGAATTTCATTAAGTTTTCTTGGGTCAACTATATTATTCCTATTCCTTTAAGGTAACTAAAGGTCTAGATAGGTCAAAATCCTTCACTTGGTGACTCCACTGTGCCAAACTAGCACCTTTTAAGTACACTAGATCCCATTCTGAATCTAACACAGTTTGTCCTCTGTCAGATCCAGAAAGGCTTGTGAGAAAGGCCATTTCTAGAAGGAGACATCAACCATCTTCTTCTACTTCAGCCTTGTAGTCTAAAGATATATTACAATTTGATCCCTATAGTAACATTCCATCCAATCTAGAGTACACTCACTTGTCACCTAGGGTTGTTAAACTCTTAGATAGGGGAGTTGATTTTAAATCAACTTTCCTTATTCATTCACTTGAATCTCATCCAGAACCCCCACTTCCATCGAGATCACCTAAATATAAGTCTGACCTGGGTGTTCATTTACCTGAATACAAACCTACAAACTTTATATCCCCCACTACTTATCCATTTGATTCCACTTCTGAACAACTTGAATCTTCTACTTCTAAACAACCTTAAGGGACCTTTGCTATATATTCAAATCCACTCTTTGAAACAAAAGAGGATATTCATTCTCAGGTCCACAAGTTGGTTATTAAGACTCCTTTGAAATCATTCAGGACATCTCCACCTTCTTTATCTCCTCCTTCTTCACCCCCACATAGTAATTCACCCCCTCTATCACCATCTTCCTCTTCTTTATCATCATCTTCACAAACATCTCATACATCATCTTCTACTATGGCATTCCAACCCACTATATAGGAAAGATATGCAGCTTTAGTTTTACCTCTAGTCCTTGATGCTTTCCCTAATGGATATTTAAAACACCTTCCTAGATATAATGGAGAAACTAGTCCCTCAGCTGAGGACCATCTTCAAGCATTTCTAGACTTTGTAGATAACATGAACATAGAACAAGAAAATATTTACATGAGGTTGTTTGTTTAGTCTCTTGAGGGAAATATGAGAACTTGGTTTAGGTAGTTACCTGCAAATTCCATTAGAAACTGGGAAGAGCTAACAAATATATTCAAAAATCAATGGGGAGTGAAGAAAGATGCTCTTTACTTTTTGACTAATTTTGAAGAACTTAAAAGAAACTTTGGTGAACCTGTCTCTGATTTTATCAAAAGGTTCAACAAAATTTATCATAAGATGCCCCCTGATTGCAAACCCCCTTGCTATAAGGATTAATGCACGAGTGTTTGGTGATGTAGAAAACCCTCAAGGATCTTCCCGAGATCCTCAACAGACAGTCAGATTAGCTGCATTTATCACAAAGATACATGCATATCTATGTTTAACAAACAAATATCAAGGCAAGAAGGAATTATTTCCTTAAGTATTAGTGTGACGTTGTTGGAGAGCGCAGTGCAACTAGGTAGAAGACCCCTGAGCCGGTTCCAAATCAAAACCTTCACATAGCAAAGACAAGCATAATATCACAGCATAAAACCTTGATAAACAAATGCATGCACATATAAAATATATCTAGTTGCATATAACTAAGCCACTCATGCTAGAAGATATTAGATCGACATATAAACAAGTTTATACTACCAACATCATGGAGTGGACAACATAACTATAGTTCTATATTGATGTAGAAAGAGTGATTACAACCATCAGTTGCATCAGTCTTCCATTACCCCTGCAGAGCTTCTCTCTCTCTCCCTTCTTAACCTCTTCTAATGCCTTAGTATAAGACTTTACTTGATAGTCAAATAGGCAATCCTTTCAAATGTTTCGACCTCTTTCACAATGGCCCAAACCTTGCATATATAGCATGTAGATTTAGGGTTTTCAAGTCCTTCATGAGTTCCATTAGGCAAAATCAATGATGTTTCTTGCTTTAGTGCTCTTTCTTGTTTGCATACTCCATTAGGAATTAGTAATTCACCCAAACTGGTCGAGTTCTGATGTTTCCCTGCTTTTATGAGCTAACATAGGAGAGAATATAGGGATATTTTCTCAATCAATTTGCTCCTTTGACCCATAGAACTTGATGTAGGATCACTAACGTTGTTCCCAAGGTAAGAAGTAGAGTTACCATAGGCACTAATGCACTCTTAAGCTTGCTAAGAAGATTTATAAAGCAGGTTGATAGTGTCTGGACAATGTTAGCTTGACAACTCGACTTGTGAACTTGGTTAGTCCTTTAGTCATCATGTCTTTGTCCTCTGAGTTGATGAGGAGGTAATTTTATTGTATAGCAGATGCCCCCTAAAGTGTGAGATCGGAGGCTATGATGATGGCTGAAATACTTTATATTTAACTTTCCTTTTCTTTGGAAAAAATAAAGACAAGATCGGAGCTTTGGGTGGTATGGGAAACCTGATATAACACATATATATAAAACAACTAAAATCTTGCCCTGAGTCAGGCATTCCCATGCTCAATAGCTATGTCAGAGTGATTTTCTTAGAAAAGAGATATGACAATTTTGGTTGCTGATAAGCACAATGTGGAACGAATGTCATAATAGGATCATTTTGATGAGTTGTCTCCAAAAAACAATAACCACAACTTGGGAGAGGAAACAAGGCTGAGTGATGCAAGCCTCTACCCAAGATCTTGATTTTTGCTTCACCGAAAAACATAGATCGATATATGTGAATATATGCATTGATGTCGAACATGCACGGAATCATCTGATTGTTAGTCAATAATGGAGACCGTTCATGTGACGTGAGGAATTCCACCGATAATGGTGATGGTATCCAAAATGCACAGTATAATCTAGCGAGTGTAAAAAAAAAAAAATTGCTGTCGAACACTCGTAGAATCATTTAACCAGGAGCCAATAATGAAAACCCTTAATAAAAAACAAGGTGACCTGCCATTGATGTCTACAAGTACCAAGGCATTGAAGTGTTTCTAGGTCTTCTTCCTACATAGAGTGTTGAAGTCGATAGGAAGAGACCTGTCGAAAGGTAGGAAATAAAGAGATTAATGTAAAGATGCAGAAAAATTGCCAGTCTTTTGATCATAAAGAGTATGAAAATCATTGCAAACACCAATAAGAAATACTGGAAGATAGCTTTATAACCCTCAAGCAGAGGAAAAGGTTGATTTTTTATGTCATACTTTGTAGTAGCTTACATCAAAGAATGATCATAATAATGAGGAAAATTACATTGTTTGTGGGAATCATTTAGAAAAGAAGTAGGATAACATATCAAAAGAATCTTGTGTGGCTGAGAATCAGTTGTCTAAAGATATAGAATGTTATGATGATCATCAAACTAACCATGTCCTCTTTGACCCTATAACTGAATACATGGCAAAGATTTGCACACCAGTATTTCATTTTCATTTGCATTATGAAGATCAGATACATTGTAAGTTGATTTGGCCATCTCACTGTCATGGTTATTTTGAGGTCGAATATCAGAAAAGATAATTGGTTGGCTTTATTGGAAATATCATGTTGCCTAACCTAAAGTGGAAATTGCAGCTGATAGGGTAGGTAGGAATGTGCAAATAAGCTCAGGATGGGTTGACTGAGCATTTTTTAGTAGGTGCAGTTTCAGTCCCTCTTGCAGAAATCATTAAAGTTTGGGGAGCAGATTGGCTAGAGTTTTAGAGTTTTAGTCTATAGGATGGATTGCAACATTGGAGCTACCAGTTCTTAGTGTACCATTGGGGCACACTATCCTTAGTGGAGCCATTGTTATCACCCAAAAATTCTCAAAACATCATTGTGTCAACTCTGCTTTTGGTCATGATTTCAAGGAGGTCTAAAAGTCATTTTAGTCTTGATAAAAGGGTAAGTGATAGGGTTTGAAGTTTTAAAATGTCATCTTTCATTTCCAAGTAAATTCCTTTAGGTTCACTTCATGGTCAAATAGGTCACATTTTCCATTTTTTGCTTTCCACTCCCTCATTTTGTCACCTTTCTCTCCACATTTGAATATAATTCCTTAAACAAGTAACCCAAGCTCCTCTATGTCATTTCATTTTCAACATTTGCATGTATCAGTCATCTATCACCTTTGAAAAGTTAACTTTGTGACAAACAGCTTGTTGTCCAAATAGTTTTTTACAGTTGTCATATTTTTAAGAGGGTAGTTTGGGTTATCAAGGGAAATTGCCGTAAATATGAAAGCATAAAAAGAAGGCTATGTGTTTGGATAGGACCCTATAGAGAATTAACTCATCATGGATGACCTCAAATTCACACAAGCTTTCATCCAGATAGGTCACATGTATTTCTACCAGGAGCTGCAAGGGGATTTTTGTGTTTCTTGGACTGTTTTGAGTTGTTGGTTTCAAAAGGAATTTTCAGGTAAATGAAGATGATTTTCAAAAATTTGAAGGAGGTTTTTTCTAAGAACATAAAAAGGAACAAAATTTTCTTTCAAATTTTACTCAGGTGCTACCAATTTGGAGATTCGAAGTTTCCTTTGAGACCTATTTTCAGAATTCTGAATTTTTCCTGTTTTATACATGATTGTATAATGCAAATTCTGGACAACTGAAGCTTATTTTCAAAAAACTAAGAGAGGTTTTTCTAATAAACATTCTTATCTAAAAAAACCACCTCCATTTGTGTAACAAACATCAGGGATCAAGATATAGGAGGTCAAGGGTGAATCCTTCTTTTTCAAGAAAAACAGAGTTATTTTTATTGGTTGATGAAGTGGTTAAAGGTGAAAAGGTTATTTCTTGAGGAGGGAGAAAGGTTAAGAGTAGCTAATAATGAAATTGCTAGACTAAGGAAGAGAGAAAGAAGGCATGCTACCGAGAAGACATATTTAAAGAGGATAAAGGCTCTCTGGGAAGTTGAAAAAGTTTCCAAACCAGAAATAGTCAGCTGTGAAGCTAAGTACTTTACTTGGACTGTACCTGCAATTAAAGAATTCAGATTTGTAAGGATGGTGAATGTTCAGTTGAGAGCTACTAACAAGAGATTTAAGGGATAGGTTGAAGACCTAGAAATACAGTTAACAAAATCTAAAGAGAGGCTACAACAACAATGAAACAGGATGATGAAAAAGGGCAGTAAAAGATATATCTTAAATCAGTTTTGATATTAAAAAGAAGATAATTTTTTGAAGAGGAACATCTTATAAAGTTATGATTTTTTGGTTTTTGGTGATCATATTAGTCCTTATGAAATTTTGAAAACCCCCAAACTTCAATTTTTGAAAACTGTGTTGAAAAAAGAGCATACGCAGCAATTTCGTAGCGTGCTATGAAACTACTGAAGGTGAACTTTTAGCACTTTATATATGTATTTTGGAGGTAAGATCTGATAAGTTTCAAGTTTTGATGTTTCTGGTTGACATATGAATATCATAGATGAAGTTTCAGATTGCAGAGATGTAGAAAGAATGGTTCAAAGAAGTATTTTACAATGATATAAAAGTTGCACTACAAAAACAAGTTGTTTTCGTAGCGCAGTCATGTTTCATCTTCTTCTCCATTTGTTTGAGGTTCTCTCTTTGCACAGATGGAAAACTGAAGTTTTAATGGATTTCTAACATATGTCACATATATGAAACAATCATCAATGCCAGCGAAACTGCTCAAAGATAAGTATAAAGGATTAAGGGCTAAAAAGGAGGAACTTTGTCTCCTTGTTTTTAGGAAAGTTAGGTCATGAATCAGCAGGGTTTGTAACAATGCTGGAGACATCATAAAGGTTGAATACATGGATTAGCAGCTATTAAAGAATGTATTTAAGTCATATACAAGGTTGTTGAAACATGTTTTAGGAGTTTCACTCCTATTTGTATTAGGACCCCTAAAATACTGTTAGTTGTCAGTTTGTAATTAAGAAGTTTGTTTTATGAGTAGATAGGTGTCAATTTTAGAAATTCAAATTCTCCTAAGGATGGATCATAGAATCTAAGGTTGTAAAAGCTCTATATGAAGCATGAAATCAAATTCCTCTAGGTTGGCAATTTTATTAGCAAAAGAAGTTGTGTTATTGTAGAGACTGTGTGTTTTTCAAACTTAATATAGAGATCATTTTTTCTACTCAAGATTCACAATGGGTTTATGTGTTTGATATTTCTATGGCATTTTTCAATTACTTATTTGCAGTGGTATGAGAATGTGTTACTTAGAATTCATTGGAAAATGCTCTAACTTCCTTCACATGCTTGTAAACTGTGTTTATTCACTGTGTTACTATTTCACTTATAAACCTAAACTCCAAGTGCCTTGACTTCCATGTTTAGTTGATTATGATGCTTTTTTTAAGGCTATATTGACTCCATAGCCCAATAGATGTTTGCTAGTCTTTGATTCAAATAATTACACATTTTTTTCCATTTTTATTCCTAGAGTTAGCCATCTAATCATTAATCAAAAACCTTAAACCTATTGAGAGAGCCCTCTCAGGTTGAGGAGGCTAAGCCTCAACCGAAAGATTGGTTTGAAATAGTTACACTAAGATTGACTTGATGAGGATCCTATCAGGGTCTTATTTTGGTGATAACATATTTTATTGGCCAACATTGTTCTTACAAGTAGGAGCAAAGTTCAGAAGTTGTGTCCCCTGTCAGATGTTTGCTGGTAAGCAAAAATTAGCAGCTCTTCCGTTGATCCCAAAAATAGTCTCAACACCTTTTCTCCAATGGGGATTAGATTTTATTGGAGAGATTCATCCCACTTCAAGCAATCAGCATAGATGTATCCTCACTGCAATAGACTAGTTTACCAAATGGGTGGAAGAAATTCCAGTAAGAAATGTTATTGATTCAGTAGTAATCAAATTCATTGAAGAAAACATTTTATCTATATTTGGTTTCCTAACCCAGATTGTTACACAATGCCACAACATTTTCCATGTTAAAATGATTGAGTTTTGCCAGAAATATCAGAGTATGTTACATCATTCAACTCCATATTATCCTCAAGGTAATGATTTTGCAAAATCATCAAATAAAAGTCTAATAAAGGTGATCAAAAAGACTTTAGCAGATCATGAAAAGAGTTGGGACTCTCATCTAATTTATGTAGTCTGGGAGAATAGGATTACTCCAAAGAGATCTACTGGAAAATATCCTTTTCAGTTAGTATATGCGAAAGATGCACTTTTCCCTACCAACTTGGCCTTCCATGTTTTGAAGTTTCTGCAGCATTCAACTAATGATCCTAATGATTTTTCAAGGAGAATAAAGCAAATTATTGAACTAAATGAAAACAGAAATGAAGTTCAATAAAAATTGAAAAAGTATCAGAATAAGATGAAGAGCCTGTTTGATAGAAGAGCGAGGGAAAGGGACTTCAAAGAAGGTGTTCTAGTTCTAAGATGGGATTCTAGAAGAGAAGACAAGGAAAAACATGGCAAGTTTGACAACCTGTGGTTTGGACCATTAGCCATTGCTGAAGCAAAGGAAAACAACACTTTTGTGCTATAAAATCTTGAGGGGCTATATTCCACTTATCCTATTAATGGAAGGTTTCTCAAGCAATACATTAAGCACTGAGAAGTATATTTGACTACTACCATTGTAAAAAAGTCTAGTTTATTTTATTTTTCAAAATGTCAATGTGATTTTTCTATAGAAAAGACTCCATAGCCCGAGGAGAAGGCAAATTGATGTGCAAGTTCTCTATATTCTACAGGAGAAAGCAATCCCCGGTTGGAGCCAATGTTGTAGAATTTTTTGGTTTTGGTAAGTTAGCATCAATTAGTCAAAAAATGAAAATCATTTCAAAAAAAAAATGTTAAGTTAGGATATGGACGAAAAGTATATTGAATAAAAAATGTTAGGGATATTTTAATGAATAATTCCATATCAAATAAAATGTTAGAATAAATGCCCTAAAAAAGGAAGGCAAAAATAAAAAATGTTAGATTAGAAAGAAAAGAAAAAATAATAAATTCTGAAAGTGTTGCAAATCCAAATGCCACTACTCTTAGTCAAAGTTTATTTTTGCAAATACAAGTTGTGTGCAGATAGTTTAAATGCCACACTAGTTCATACAATCCAATTGTACAATTTAATCATGATTGGATTTGATTTTTTTTTTTTTCAATAGGTAGCAAATAAATTGGCTCAATAGTTTAATCTAAGCCAATGGAAGCAATAACGGATAGAAATAGATTAAACATTAAATGGAAGATGTTGAGTTGCTAGTCTAAATGCACTCGGGTGACTAATATTGAAAAATGTTAGGAAAGTAAGGGTAGGTAGAGAAATGAAATTGGAGCATGATAGGATTTTTATCCTAAGTCAGAACATTGGATACATGTGTATATGGTGACTGGTTTTAATTAACCATAAATTGTAAATATCAATGTTATTTGTAATATTCAAACTTTATTCATTCATTTTCCATACCCCATACCCCACGCATGTCACATCCGTTATAACTTTGGACCCCACCATTGCTTTCCACCCTATCACATTAAAACTCATTCACATATTTTTCATCCCACACACTCCCCCGAGATCCAATGGCCTACATCACTCCTCAGCCCTCCTTTGTCGTCCGAACTTTGAGGGGGAGGGGGAGGGGATCTGAAGTCGCCAATTTTGGAAACCTCCCTCTGAAACCGCTTTTCCTCCATCCTAGTCTTCCGAGACTTAAAATCCTGAAACAACTTACCATTTGAACTTACTCCCGAACATAGTTTTCATTCGATTGTTTATTGTCGCTCCTACATCATCATCTATGTCCACCCCATGTCACTTCCTCCATCCAATCAGTTGCCACCTATTTGTCAGTTATTCATTTAATTCCCCATTCCTACTCACACATTAATATTCCATTGATCTGTTTATTGGCCCTATTGGAGAATTAATGACATTTTAACCATTGATTAATGGACCTGCTCCATGTTATTCATTATAAGCCTTGTTTTTCACAAAAACCATTACACAGTGCATTCCCATAATTTGCTGGATACATGAAGCTTGTAGCCAAAACAACAGATTCATCAACTAAATTTTCAATTATGTTCAGAACCAAGCCAACATCTAGGTCCACCTAATCCATTTTCAGTTATACTGTTTTTTCTGTTATCATTGTGTTTTAGACCAATTCTTCCCATTTCCGTCAAGTTCAGTGTGCAATTCACTTAACAAGACACCTCCTAAGGGAAAGGAAATTGCAGAAATCCCAAATCCTCTCATTCGTCCACAAGTTGACTTCCATCATACTCCCATTGTTGACAGAGACTGTAAAATCATTGAGTCTTCTTCTCAATTTTATTTATATGAAATCTAATGCTGGATAGAGGATCAGTTAGTTGATCAAACAGATGAAATAGGACTTTGGGAATCCCACCTTCCTCATTACATTTTTCCTCAGATACACAGAGCACCTAAATTTTTTAGGAAATGCCATGAATCATATGATCCCATTCAAAGAGCTATCATTTCACCTATAGGAGAAATCCTCTGTTTCATCAATGCTTAGTCTATTGAATAGATGTTGCAGGCCCCAACTATTGCACCAACCCATCCTTTTTCTCATGAAAGCCTGATAGAAACCTATCAAAAGCTAGATTTCACTAAAAGATCTCAAACTCTAAAATTTTCCTAGTTGTAGATCGTCCTCTGCCTAAAAAAAACCCTCCCTATGATTCATCCATGTTCTCAGACAGAACCAAGAAAATTCCCACTATTCTTTCTTATCTGCTTGGTTACAATTCATATCAATATGTAAATGAAGCCATCATATGTTTCTTGTCTATCTTTTCTAATGATTCCAAACCCACTGTTCTCTATAATTTTAGCCAATTTCTAGATGAGGCCATCCATGAACAATTTGTCCAGTTTAATACTGAAGAAGTGTTCAAGTATGCTTCAATACTTGTATATAATTTTATATATTTTAAGGGAGACAAGTTTCCATTCACCTTGCAGAAGTTAGATGAAGAAGGCAATCAACAACCAGTGATATTTTGGACTTCTATTGGAATGAAGGAGAAGGAAGAATTTACATATAAACAATTCATAGAATTGTTTGTTCATCTAGCTATTAATCTTATGAACAACACTCCAGTACCAAGAATCAGTGATGAAATTATGAAAGTATTGCAGCTGGTTGATCAAGCCACAACAGGAGATTACTATCTTGACAAAAACTATACAGAAATCAGAGTCTATGGTTGTGAGCTTCCACCCTACAATCTTCCTAAGTACCTCCCTATCAGAATTTTTGTATTGGAATATATTAGGCAGAGGTTAAATGCATATGAAGTACATTTTGTGGCTGCAAAGAAGAAATCACAATTCAAGCTAAAGGCTTAGGTTGGTCCATTCATCTATAACACTGGAGCAACAGAAGAAGAAGCAGACAGGTTATTGAAGGAAATGAAGTTTTGTCTTAGCTTCACTTGGTCTTATGACCCAATGGGAGTAATTTCAACTCAAGGTTGAAAATAATTTTACTGCATGCAACCACACAAATAGGTCTGAAATAGAGCAGTACAAAAATTGGTTAGAATGGAAGGAGAACACCCTTCAAGAAGCTAAAGAATAGGCATTCTCTATTTCAAATGTACAAAATCCACTTGCACAGGAAAAGAAAAATAAACGAGGAAGGGAAGAATATTAATACGCAACAATTGAAGCATCAAGCTAGTGCTTTACAATTGTACATAGAAAGAAGAGACCTAGGATCTATGTGAAGGTCAGTGTAACAAATGAGTCATAGAAAAAATATTTGATGGACTTGGAGAGACTTTTGTTTTTACATAGTCTGGTGGACAGTCTACTCAGTCCCCCACTCCTTCAACTACTTCTCAAGAACAGCAGGTGATTCAGACTAGTGGAAGTAGTCAGAAGGACAAAGAAGATGATATCTTTCATGTCTTCAGTGAAATTAAAAATAAGAATGAGGAATTGAAGTTGAACACTTATAATCAATTCTAGAAGCACTCTTCTAGTTCTCAAGCTCAACTTCTTTCAGTCTTTGAATCTGAAAAGGGTAAGATGCAGATGGCTTTCTTACAAACTCAAATTCCACATCCTAGGATTGTTGCACATTATCAGAAGCAAACCTCCTTTGAGTTTAATGTAAAATATGTACATCCAATTGACCAAATTGAGGTGCACAAATAGACTAGACAGATGATTTCTTCCACTTTAACTAACACTGCCATGAGTTTTTCAAATTTGCAGGTGGTTTGGCCAATACACAGTGACAACTCAAGTTGGAAAAATGTCCTCACTAGTAAAGGACAGCAAGATCAAATATTTGGAAGATTTGGAGCTGAAGATGGGATATGATCCCTCAAATATAAATGTTGCAAAAAAACTTGTCATGAAGAAAAATGTTGAGCTTTCAGCATTAAGGAAGTAGCTCAAACTGCCAGCTTTTGAGGACCCAATGACTAAGGAGATTGAAGAAACCGAGGCTTGGAAATTTGACATGATGAAGCTCATCATGGAACAAAATTTGCAAATAAAATAGATGGAGGGGAAAATGGAGAAATTTGTCAAAGAGAAAGAGGAAGTTGTGAAAAGGGCTCAAATTCCAACGGATGTAGTTCCTCTTGCAGTAGTCTCTATAACCAAAGTTTGTACTTCAGGTACAACATAAGGAGCTGAACAACTTGCTCAAGCTATTCAGAACCTATCTATTTAGACAGTAGAAATCAAGAAGCTATAGGATGAACTGAAGGAAATACAACATATGAAATCAATTGCAGACAGTTCACTTACAACTGAGTTGCAGAGGAAAAAATGTCAAATTGAAGTATTACAGAAAGAAATCAAAGATTCTTACCTTGGAAACAAATTGGCTTTGGCAAAGGAGATTTTATGGGAAGAGATTATTGAATCAATCAAGGATATATGGCCTTATATCAATATAATCTTTGATCAAAAAGACTTATTAGAGAAATCTTAGGAAGCTATTGAAACTATCTCCAAGGAACTTTACAACATGCCAGAAGTTTCCACTGAGATAATCAAGTTTCTGAATTCTAAAGACAGCTATGAGCTTGAATAATTAGGTATAAATGATAGGACAAAAACCATATTGGAATTGAAGAAGATCATTACAAAGAAAAACCTCATTCTTCAGTTGGAGGAAAAATGTAGTAGCGTTAATGTCATAGTCAATGATTTTTCAGTAGTTTAGAACCCTTGACCAGCAAGGGTTTGCCCTCTATGCTTGTGATAAATGATAAATTAATGCTCATTGAAGATTATGTTCGAAAGCTTAGATAGGTCAGTACCAATGCAGCTTCAGTTTCAAACATAAGAGGTGCAACAACACCAAGGGTTGTGCTGAATGCACTCAAATATACCTTTTTCATCCTAAATGAAATCAAACATATATATTCAGTAAAACCCACTTTTACTAAATATATAGAAATGGATGAAGTTTATCGAAGGGTAGCTAAGTTATCTATCCCAGATAAGAAACGTTGGGAACAATTAACTGATTTACTTGATTAAAAGGAGTATCAAACAACATTCAGTATTTCCAGGAACGGTCATCAACAGTTCAATAGTTTTCAATTTTTCTAGGAATAGTCATCAACAACTAAACACCAAAATAGTGACAGTTCGACTATCAGTTTATATTCCTAATTTTGTATTGATCTATTTTTGTAAATTTCTTTAAGATATTTTCTTAGCTCTAAGATTGTATAAATAACTCCCTTCCATGAGTTATTAAGGGTTGCACCCTTGAAGAAATATTTGTAAGCATTAAATGTACTTGGATTTTTTTGAATCATTAATAGCAAATCAAAGGATTCTGAGTTTTGATTCATATAGTTTTGTGTTCCCTGTAAGTTTTCCAATTTTCATTCACTATGTTCTTTCTTCATATTCTTGAGTTTTAAAAAGATAAACAGGTAGGAATAGGTGTGTTTCAATTTACTCCTATAAGCTTATGAAGTGATCATCTTTAAAGAGAATGAATTATATAAACTATTTGTTTAACTAATTCCCTCTAAACCATAAAATCATCAGCATCTTTTGTAATCTTAGGCATATTCTGTTAAACTTTCTGAACATTATTTGAAGGTTTTCTTACTTATGGTTATTTAATTTTCATTTGAAAATTATAATAGTCATATCATCTTTCAATTTATGCTCATCACCAGACAAGCTATATCACTATGTGGATTTTAATAGCATCCCTTTGTTTAAATATTAATACTATTCAAAAAGGTTAGGCATGACTGTTTTAAATCTATTTCATACATTGGTTCTCCAAAATTAAAACAAAAACCCCCAAAACAAATATCTTCGATGCCTTGGCATGATAGCTGACCATTATCATCTCAGAGATACAACACATACCGAGGATTTTTTCTTAATCTCATGATGTCTAAGATTACTGGTAAGTCGGTCCTTCATCATGAAAGTTCAACTCCCTATTACCCACAAGCAAATGGAAAAGTTGAAGTGATCAACAAAGTTTTGAAAACAATGCTTCATTGCATGTTAGAGATCCACAAATTGTATTGCCATATTATACTTTATGCAACCTTGTGGGAATATTGAACCTTTGTTAAGACTGAACATATTGGTCTAGAAGCAACCCTTCCTATTGAGTGAAAAAATCCATCTCTAAAACTTCTTGTTGTACTCCTCCCAGATACTTCCGCAGAAGAAGAGCATCTTTTGCATATGACACACTTCGATGAAACCCGACGCGATGCCGCGATGACCAATGAGGCCCACAAGAAACACATTAAGGTGCAATACAACAAGAATGTTAAGCCTTGTGCCTTCTAAAAAGGTGATCTTTTCCTGTTGTATGATCAAGAGTCTAATAAGTTAGGGTCTGGGAAGTTCAATCCAATGTGGCTAGGTTCATACATAGCTAAATACATCCTTGCAAAAGGGGCCTACAAGCTTATTTATTTTGATGGATTTCCATTGGCACAGCTGAGAAATGGGATATACCTCAAAAAATACTATGCTTGAATAATTTTTTGTGTAGTCACTGTGTACATAATGTCCATAGGTGTGTTTGTAATATGTTCTCTTTGAAGTTTCCTACCGTCTCTGTTAAGCTTTCTTTACATTTGGTTTGTAGATGTCAGAATCCATTCAAACATATGTTGGTTATGCTGATGGCACTAGTCATAGTACTCAGAACCTCTCCTCCACAGCATGGGCTATCTATGCTCTGAGTTGCGAGTTAGTGAGTTTGCAAGGGATTTGTTATTGGCATTGATGACGCAGTTGTTAGTGTAGTTGTTAGTTGCATTGGTTAATGGTTGGAATTGATGTAAACCTGGGAATATGTTACAGTTGGTTTGAGTGTCGATGAGTGTGACAGATGGTTCTAGAGCAATTTGGTTTATGACAAAATTGCTTATGTGAAAATGCTTGTGTTGCAAGTAGCTTGAGTAACAGATGTACTCTTTGATGGATGAGCTTATAGATGTTATGATTATGTTGCTTGGTTTGTTAGTTGCAGGGTGCTTTGAAAGTTATGTGGAGCTGGTATTACCATGGTACATGTATCCTTGGTATTGACTTAACCATGGTATATGTCGATGGTATTGGCTTGCAAATTACCATGTTACATGGGTTCATGGTATTCGCTTAACCACGGTATCTGCCAATGCTATTGGCTTGCAGATTACCATGGTACAAGGGATCATCATATTGGCATAACCTTGGTATTGACCATGGTATTTCCCCAAAGTTTAATTAGGTACAAATGTCCATGGTATTGGGATAACCATGGTATTTCCCCAAGTTATTGATTAGAGATTATTGATGTTATTTTAACATATATTCTTGTGATTATTTTTTAGAATGTGTGCGGATTGATTTGGTGATTTGTGTGATTGATGGTGTGAGTGTATGGGTGGAGTGAGTGCTACATTATTTTACATAGATAATAATACATATGTAGCTGAGTTTAGAGTATGTATAACATATTTTATTATTCAGATTAGATATTTTGTTGGGGGTCTCATGGTGAGAAAGTTTTGAGAACCCAGTCTGAAACATGGTTCACATGGAGGAGTTGGAGTAAAGAATTCATTCTTGCATAGACAAGCAAATATCAATTAGAGGATGAGAATCTCAATCCAACGGTGGTTGGATACTCCAACGGATGCTGGGTGAGGCTCATTTCTGGTGGAGGCTTCCAGTATATGCTTATCTCTAGAGTCATGTGAGTAGGTACTTCTCAGCTGATGGATGTCAGCACACTATTGTAGGAGTCGATCCTTCGAGCTACAGGGTGCTAGCTACTCTATGTAAAACATTTGTTCAACATAATAGAAGATTTGAGCAGGAGCAGCTGTGGGTGCTTCTTTTCCCTGAAGAGGGTTTTCCACCGTAGACTATTTGTGTCCTCTTATGTGCATGTTTTCCTTGTTGATTCTTTATGATGCTCTTATGGTGATTTTGCATGTTTTAACACTTTGATTTCATGCTAGTTTCATAAGCATAACTGATGGATTCTTGAATTTGGTGTTCTGGTAAAAAGAATTAAAATAAAAGTAAATCATATTACCACCGATTCCCCCCTCTCAGTAGTAAGGCTATTTCCAACATTTGTATCAGTCACTCTACCAATAACATCACTGAATATAGCATAATGTTTGAGTTGTTATCAAATGTTATTTCTCATGGTATCCACCGTATAGTGGTCAAAATCGACTCACAACTTGTAGTACTATAATTTACTAATGTCTATTCAGAAAGAAGTCCAACTATGTTTCATATGTTTTAAGGGTTTACTTCTAGAAAGACATTTTTATTATATCCATATCAATAGATTCCTAAAAGTCTAAACACATTGACAGATGCATTGGTAAATCATGTTTTAGAAAAACATTTGTGACACTTATATTGAACAAGATAATAGAGAACATGAGAAACACTGATAGGTAGATAGTTGTATTTGTATATATAAAATTTTGGTTTTACAAAAACATGTTTCTGAGACACATATGGCCACACGACCTATCATATCAAAAATACATATAGTCAAAATATGGATTTCAATCCTCCTAGTAGCCTATTCCTCATGGTGCTCACGATAACAAACAACCGCGTGAGATACTTTGCATAGTAGTAAACTAATGCGCTCAGGAACCCTAATGGTGTAGCGTTGGAGTCTCATAGGGACCTGATTGACCCTAGTCTCTAGTATTCTTTGGGTCAATCCCTCAATGTGACACTCAAAATATACAAGAGGTTCAATTGCGTTGAGATGTTGGAGTGCCTCTCCTTCCCCTACAACAATTTGTGCTCTAACCTATGCATGTAGTGTTTATCCAGGATGTTGAAGATATGTTGAATCTACTGGTCAAATAGGTCTGATATCTACATGTAAAATCGATTTTTAATCTTGCATACATGAGATTTTTTATTTTTTTTTGTAAAAATCAAAATGTAAAAAAACACATTCAAAATGATTTTGTTTTACTTATGGCACCCCATTGGCTGCCTTTAGGAAGCACAAGCTCTAGGTCACCGTGAAAGTCCATCTTGACGTATGGGTAGTATTTAATATGAATGAGTTGCATACATAACCATTGGAAGAAGACAAGTGTAAAACTAATGGAAGAAGGACTTGCATGTCTAGACATGAGATCTACCCATCACCTCATCCGTGGAACTATGGGATCTGGAAAATCAAGTGAAATATGGTGAGGACGGAGTAATGGAATCCTCTCTAAGGTAAATTAAATCAAGATGGAACTATCTCCAAAGTTTTTTATCCTTTCATCCTTTTCTTTAGTGAGTTGTTTCTTCATGTTTGCTAATGCCCCCTCACTCCAATTGAATAATGTTGGTTCTATGCACTCTAATGAATATTGCATTTGGGACTTATTAACCAAATGCAAGGTAGCACTCCAAGCCAATCTATTAATGATAAATATGATTGTCCTGAAAGGAAAACAAACCACATCCTTAATATTGATTTTACCATATTTCATTGGTTGGGAATGAGGTATACAATGTGCATAAATATAGTCTTTGATAGTCTATCCACCCCTTCTCGAACCATATAATGAGATAGGAGCTCCTCTCCTCGATAGACCTGTCAAGAAATAAATATCTTCCACCTGTATGTTGAGCATATGTGCTCCAAGGCTGAAGCATTGTGCCTAAACATCTCATGCTTTGACTAGATACTCCAACAATTCCATTTAAGCTCACATACCTGGAAGTAAAAAGAACTTGAGAAGCCCACAATTTCTCAATGCTTGAATAGTTGTTGGATCATTGGTAACATCTATGTCTTGAGACTCATGTTCTCTTTTTCTCCAAATCAAAGACATTTTTATTCTGATGGAAATTTGAAATGCAACAAGAACGATCATTACGATCATTTTGATGCAAAAATTTGGGAGAAATTTAGATAAAAATATTTAAATTTTTTGTTTAATTGCACCTAGTGCACCCTACTAGAGGGAGACAAAGCACTACAACACACCCTCCCTTCTCTCGGAGGTGTGTTGAAGTGCTCTTCTCAGTGCAAATATGCCTAGCCTAGTGCACTTTTCAACATTACTAGGGTATGTTGGAGCTAGGGTGAAAAATTAAAACCCCAAATCACTCAAAACTTAAAATGTTTTGCATGAAATAAAAAAATAAAACCATGAAAAGAAATAGAAAGTTAAGATCTCCTACCTGGAAGTGATGGCACCGAAAATGATCCACAAGTTTAGGCACAGTCAGTTGTAGAATTTTGGGTGGATAATGCACTCAGAGCTCACTCAACAAGAGGTAAAATGAAAGTGGTAAAAAATGAATTTACTTTTTTCTATTTATGGTCATTTTTGTGATTATTTTATTATATTTTATTATTTTAATCTAAATTTTACCTAATTTTACCATGTATAAGATATTTTTCATCATTTGGTGGTGTTCTAAGCAAGTTAGCCTCTGTTTGAAGGATTTAATGATGTTTTACAGATGAAACAAGTCATTTTGATGAAGGAGAATATTTTTATCACTTTTTCGGCCTCTGTAAACTCATGAAAAAGGGATCTCTGGAGTCATTTTTTAGTTCTTTTCAAACTCCCTAAACATAAAAAAATTGTCAGACACTTATATTTTCGAACAAGTTAAAGTAAATGAAAAGATGTCTACTCATTATAAGTTTAACCCTTTTCTAGATTGAGATAGACTACTTACGAAAAAGGAATACCTTAGTCTAACATGGCTAAGAGGTTCTCCTGAGTATCACTTTATTCCTTTTCAGATTCAAGAGACTATTTATGAAAATAAACCTTTGGAGTTTTGTTTTTCTCCTCTTTTAAAACTATCTAAACATGAAAAATAAGTCAAGTTATACCTTCGTTGGACTCATAAAAGCATCAAAAAACAATGGACTCATCAAACATGACAGGACCAAACCACTCCTTCTCAGGGTTTGTTAAAAATACTTAGAGGGGTTCATCCAAAGGATGAACTCATAGATCAAGCATATGTTATCCTCCTCAAACTTGTTAAAAACTAAAGAGGTACTATTCATAAATGATTGGGAAATTTGGAAAATGGGACACTTTACCTATTATTGGTAGTAATTCACTCTTGAACATGAAACTATTTCACTTCACCTCGGTGACTACTAGGGAGGGGAATTTGCTTGTCTTTTTGGTTCATCACACCATATCAAAGACTCCGCATTTATTTTTTGGTCAATGCTTCCAACTCCATTGAATGTCACTGATATGTTCAAGAGAAGCCCCTCAGTTTATATCTACTATGGTACTCCTTATCCTCTATTTATGTCTATCATTCCTAAACCAGCTTCACATAAACATTATTTTATCTCAAATATTGATACCTATTTTGTGTCGTTGATGAGGGATACATCAAGTCCCTCCTGTAATTGGTCTCTTCCTTTCGACATCAGCACATTATCCAGGAAGTTAACTTAGAAACTCCCTATGGTACCTTGGGGCTTAGATACACCAATGGAAATTTTCATCACTCTCGTGACAGTTCTCCATCATCCTTCAACCAGAATATTATGTGTGGTGTTCGACTTCAACTCATCTATCCACACTTTACGAATTGTACAATGTTACCTTGAGAGCCATTAACATCATCGGTGGTTTTTGTCACATCTGTTAATGGATTTCATGATTGGCCAGTAATCATATGGTGTCTACCATGTTTGACTTCAGCGCATTTATTTGCATGGTTAGACTTGTACACTGGATAATCAAGTGAACAAGATAGAAGACCCCAGATCTAGTTCCATCCATCCAGGTTACGATTTCAGGGTTAATGCAAGATTACAAAGCATAATGATTGTGATCATTCATACAATCATCCAATCATGGGTCCACTCTCTATCATTAGTGGACAATTTTTATTATTATTATTATACATGTAGTGTTAGGTTATGTGCTAAGCATGGGTATGCCTCCCTTAGCAGTGATGTCATGATGAAAATGTATTGTAATAGATGATGATCTCAACTATTTTTTCTTGATCTGGACTTGTCATAAGGTAAAGCCCTTCAATATTCAACTGTGCCTTCTAACTTTTCACTTCAACGAGCAATATGTTATAGTCCATTTTGTAACATTTGGTCAGCAGGTCTACAAACTGGATCAATCAATATTTGTGAACATGTTGTCATCATCCCTTCACAAAGCCCTAAGCATGACTCTTCCATCAAATCTAAGTTTCTAGAAGCAATTGCTCAAAATCGGTGTTTTTAGTGCCAACGCTCCCTTCCCTCTTTGTCAACTATGTTCAATGCATGTTGCTCCCTTAGGCACCAACACTGGCAAACACAAGTTTCTCCCTCTTGCAAGTGCATCGATTCTAGAAATTTGGGAAAATTAAAAATATTCTGAATCTTCCTCTTCCAAAAGCTTCCAAAGGTTGTTTTAACTATTTACCATGGATAAGAGCTCGAATCCTATCTGATCTTACCTTAGAGACTTCACCTCTTATCCCTTGATCTCATCCTCCCATCATATGTGGATCTCAAGCCTAAGATGGTAAATCTTAAACTACCATCCTTCTCATATAAATTTACTGCCATCCATAGCATTATGGTTGGATTTTGGAGACCGATATTTCCCTCATGTTGTTGCTTTGAACATAGAGGATTCGTCATATTCATGCATTAGTGGGTATTGAGGTTTTCTTTGTGAAAAGGAAGGACAAGTCAACTTAGGGAGTCATCCACAAAATCAGTTGTTATTTATGGTTGTAAACTCTCGCCTATTTCTATTAATACAAAGAGTATCTTGTTTCCATATATGTGTTTTGTTATGTTTACATTCATTTATTTCAACGCCTTCTTGATTCATTGAATAGAGATCTTATATTATGTTACATAGATGTTGTGGATCCTTTCCTTGTTTTAGTCATGTATGCAGGTTCTAGTTATAGCACTTGGAGCTACAATTAGATCTTACAAGTGAGGAGGAAAGGGAAGCTTGCTACAGATTTGAGGCAACCTTCATTCCCAGATCGCACAGAGTCGCAGGGCAAAGATCATACGCAGAAATGAAAGGTATAGATCCGGTAAAAAAAATAGCTAAATAAATCGAAACCAAAATAAACAAAGAGAAAATAACAGTAAACTACAAATAAACATTGTATACCTCCAGATCTAAAAAATGATGTAGCTAGGGCTACCAGAAACCTTTTCACGTGAAACGAAAGGGGTTCCTCACTGGAACGGATGCTCCCAACACAACAGAGCAGTCCTCTCAGCCCAAAAGAAGTCAGAAACAGCAGATCTAGGAGATGGCAATCGCATGCGGTTCTACCGGCTTCATATTTGGATCAACAACGGACGTGACCCTCAAATAGCTCTGATACCATGTAGGAATTTAAAGGGTAAGTTCCTCAGACAAAACACCAAAAGGACACCGCTCACAAACAGATCACAGATCAATACACCAGTATTTTGATGTGGTTAAAACCCTCAGAGAGGGAAACAGTCCACGGCCTGTGCCAACATGGCTACTACTGGCAATTTATTAATAAAAGAATGAAAATTTACGTAAGCTTCTCTCATGCACGGTGAACCTACAAATGACACTCCATGCGCTTTAAATAGAATTCATGGACCAATCAGGTGTCAAGCCACGGATCAAGTGTCGGTAATACCGAGGAGAGAATGAACCGTCGGATCACTATATATCGTGACCGTCGGATTGTAAGTTACAAATGTACATGTTAAAGAAACACACTTTACCTAACTCTATACTAGACCAAGTTATACTTAACTATTCCTACGTGTTGGAATATCCTAACAAACCTATCCATTTGAAGAAAGTTGTTGCCATTAAAGTGGAGGTTGAAAAGCTTTTGTGCGCTGGCTTCATTTACCCTATTCCTCTCACTGATTGGGTATCGAATATTGTTCTTGTGATGAAAAAACAAGGAATGATTAGAGTATGTGTCGATTATGGGGATTTAATTCAAGCATGTCCAAAGGAAAACTATCCTACACCCTTTATCGACCAGATTATTGATGAATGTGCTGGATGAAAAATCTTTTCATTCATGGATGGATTTTCTGAATACAATCAAATCAATATCCGCCCACAAGACCAGTCAAAAACTACATTTATATGTCCGTGGGGTACATTCGCATATCGTAAATTACCTTTATGTTTGAAGAACGCAGGGGAAACTTTTTAGAATGCAATGAATTATGCCTTCCATGACATCAAACACATTGTTCAACCATATATCGACGATTTGCCTACCCATTCTCGAAAATGAATTGATCATCTGCAGCATTTGAGAGCCATATTTTTACATTGCTGACAATACAAGATATGACTCAATCCGCACAAATGTGTGTTTTGTGTTGGTTCTGGTCAATTTCTTGGTTTTTTAGTTTCTAAGGACGGAATTCAACTCGACCCATTTAAGGTTCAGGCAATGCTTGACATGCCTCCACCTTCAAATTTGCTTCAGATTCATGTTGGCATTATGGCACAGGTTTGGCACTATGGCACAGGTGTTTTCCTTGATGGCAACTCACTCTGGTGACAGATCTCAGTTCAGGCACTCAGGAAGAAGAAAAAGATATATACGCAGGTTCACCTTGATGAAGCTGCGTATACACGCGGGTTAGACATTCGAAAGTCGCGTATGCGTATACACGCACTTTCACGCAAGGAAAAGAGCGTACATATGGGAGAAATTATTTTTGGTTCATGGTATTTAGTCCTTGGTATTTGAACCTATGGTTTTGGACCATGGTATCTCGTCAGAAGTATTGATCCCATGTATTGGGTCCATGGTATTGATTTGTTATGGTTTTGGACCGTGGTATTGTGAAAGGCCTAAGACTATAAAAGAGGAAGGAGATCATTTGGCAAATATATTGATCTAAGTATTGAATATCTGAAGGAGAATAAGATCTAGAACACTGGTAATTAGTTATGGCGCATTGTTGAATCTCAATCAAGGAGGAACCTGAATGCTGCAAAATGGATAAGTTCTATTGATGGGTCAAATCTCAAAGCTTGAATAGTAGTATCTTTGTGTGATTATGATCTAGTATATTTGACGCATGAATTGATCTATGAATCTAAAAATATGGGTTTAATTAATGCTTGAATATTTGAAAAGGGAAATCTATCTTTCATAGATCTGTACACAAATTTAGCGCAGCGAAGGTGCGTATACATGCAGGTTCAGTAAGTCACAGAAGCGTATACACAGGTTGACAGTGATACAGATGCATATGTACGCAGGTTTCAGTATAGCGAAGTAGCGTATGTTTTCATAAAATATGCATTAGCTGCTTCTGGTTATCGTTGCAGTGTTCTGGGTTCAGAATTGGTCTTAGGTTACTGTTATTGTTCTTCTGGTAACAACATTCTGAGAAGTGTTTGATTGATTCTATATTGGGTTGTTCAAAGGAGATTGATTGTTGCAGATATACTTGATGTTTGTTTGATATTATTCATGGATCCAGTCTCGAAATTTATGAAACGTGGTCCTGGAAGATAAGAAAAGGTTGAAGCCTTCAGTTGATCAGCACCTACGTACTAGTAGCTCAGCTAGTACAAGAGCTAAGGGGGTTGTAAGTCCCTTCCAGGAGAAGCTGGAGAATGAGAGAGGGTTGTAGCTCTCTGCAGGTTGCAGCCTGCGTATTGGTAAAGGACTGCACCAGTACAAAATCATTGTAAACAGAAGTTTCTAATTGAAAAAGATAGAGACGAATTGCAGCAGGTGGTTTTCACCCACATTGGGTTTCCACCTTATATCTTGTGTTCTTGTGTGTGATTATCTTCTGCTCTATTTTACTGTTCCTGGTTACTGTTTACATAGTTCTGATGCACAGATTAATGATCAACATCTGTATAATAAATTGAATTATAAGTTTGCTTGGTATATGTTGGTTTGCTTATCTGAAGTTGCGTATATACATGGTTTTATCTAACTGAAGTAGCATATATGATCTGAAAGTAAAATGAAAAATAATTAATATTGATTCACCCCCCCTCTCAGTATTATTTCCAACAATTCAGAGACTCCAAGGGAAAGCTAACTTTCTAAGGAGGTTCATTCCACATTATGCTGAGCTCGCTAAAGGTTATACACATCTTTTGAAAAAAGGAGTACCCCTCCAATGGGATCGGGTTGCGCAAACTTCCTTTGATGCTTTAAAAGATTTCCTGATAAAAGCATCATTAATGTATGCTCCTGACTATAAAAAATACTTCAACTGGTATCTCATCGCTGCAGATACAACCATTGCTATGGTTTTAGTGCAAGAAGATAACAGAACTGAACATCCTATATATTATTTAAGTCGTAATCTTAATGATATAGAAAGCAAGTACTCTTATGTTGAAAAGTTGGCTTTAGCAGTCATTCAAGCAGTACAGAGATTTTGAGACTATGTACTCTTTCACAAAACTACCATTATGTCAGATTGCAACCCTATGACCTACATTCTGTCGCGTCAATTACTGGGGGGGCAAATATTCCAAATGGATAGCCATTTTGCAGGAGTTTGATCTAGAATTCACCAAATCCAAATCAAATAAATATTTCATCTTTATAGAGTTACATTGTGACCTTCCCTTGTCATCCAACAATTTAATACCCCAAGCATCAATCATGGATGAGACTCTGTTTCTGATATCATCAAGATATCTGTGGTACGAGGATATACTGGTCTATCTCGAAACCCAAACTTTTAGGCCTAACACCTCTCGCTCTGAACAATGATGTATTCAATACCAAGCCAAAGACTATCTGATCGTTGGTGATACACTTTACCGTTGTGGTGTCGATACGATTCTAAGAAGGTGCCTAACACATGAGGAGGCCGAAATTTTTTTGAATGATTGTCGTTCAGGTGCTTGTGGGGGGCATCTATCTGGTTACGCTACTACACAAAAAAATCTTATAATCTGGTTACTTCTAGCCCACCATATTTAGAGTTTGGATATTTGTAGTCAGAAGTTGCCATGCTTGTCATATGTTTTATTGTAAAACTAGATTACCACCTGCACCACTGCATCCAATTGTTGTTTTTGGCCCATTCGCTAAATGGAGCATTGATTTCATGACATGTAACCCCACCTCAGTCGAGGGGCATGGGTATATTATAGTTGTTGTCAACTATTTTACAAAATGGGCCGAGGCAATGCCTACATTAAACAATAGCAACAACATGGCTTCTCTTTTCTTTTTTAATCATGTAGTTTTTAGATTTTGTGTACCACATGCTACAGTCGCAGATCATGGGTTTCATTTTCGCAATCACATGATGATCGAATTAACTACCAAATTAGGATTGTCCCATGATAGTTCTACTCCATATTATCTGTAGGCTAACAGACAAGTTGAAGCAATCAACAAATTCCTTAAGCGCATGCTATAAAGAATGATCGGAGTCCATAAACAGAATTACCATTTAATATTATACTCAGCTTTGTGGGCATATAGGATTTCGGTGAGAAATGCGACCTGATTTACGCCCTTTCAGTTGGTGTATGGTCTAGAAGCAGTCTTACCAATTCAATGTGAAATCTCATCCCTCAAGATTGCAATCAATCTGCTTCCCGAAAATTCTGAAGAAGAGGCTCATTTCTTGGAATTAATCCATCTGGATGAAACCCGTCGTGATGTCGTGTTGGCTAACGAAGCATTTAAGAAATGCATCAAGGTGCAATATGACAAAAATGTCAAGCCTCGTGTCTTCTCAGAAGGTGACCTAGTCTTGCTTTACGATCAGGACTCTGACAAATTAGGAGCTGGTAAATTTGAACCGTTATGGATGGGTCCTTACATTGTTAAACAAGTATTGACAAAAGGAGCCTATGAGCTAGTCAATTATGATGGGATTCCACTGTTGCAGCCCCGAAACAGGTTGTATCTCAAACATTACTATGCTTGATTAAGTGTAGTAAGCTCATTGTACATGTGCTTTTATTGCATGTTTTCTTTTAGAGTTGTCATTTTGGTTAGGTAATCAACTTCACATTTGTTGCAGATGTTAGACTTTTCGGAGCTGTTTGTTGGGTATGCCGACAGAGCTAGTCGTAATACGCAGAACCTATCTTCTGCAGCCTAGGCCATTTTCACTCCAAGTGGCGAGTTAGTGAGTTTCAAGGGGATATGTATTGGTCGATCGATGAACAACATTGCTGAGTAAAGCACATTGATTGAACTTCTCTCTGATGCCATTTCACATGGCATACACTGACTCATTGTCAGGCTAGATTCACAGCTCGTCATTCTACAACTTACTGGCATTTATTCCATTTGAAACCCAGCTATTTATTGTAGGTTCCTAAGAGTTAGGATTTTAGAAAGGAATTTTGATTCCATTAAATATCAACATATCTTTAGAAACTTAAACACATTGACTGATTCATTAGCAAACTATGTGTTAAATAGACATTTGCAGCATTTGTAAAGAAAGCATTTCACATCAACATTTTCATTAGGATTTCATCACTTCGCCAAAATAAAACTCCAAAAATCAAAAGTAGATGGTTGTTTATAGTTTTTACAAAATGTTTTATGTACAAGAAAAAATCAGTCATCTGACCAAGAAACTCAAAATGAATGTAGAAAAATATCCTAGACTAGTGATGTTGGTGATAACATGTCATCGCCTATGCTATCATGCACAGGAGCCTAGTCCAAAGACCTGGTACACCAGTAGTATGGCGTTGTAACCACAAAGGTAACTCATCAATCCTAACATCCTGAATACTGAGAGTGAGGCTCTCAATCCGATCCTACAACACTACCAAGGTGTTATGAAACCAGCTCAAGAAAAAGATAAAAAAGATAGATCAACACCTTAGAATTTTGCCTCTTCGAGGGGGCAACCTCCATTACATTACATAAATGAAAAAATCTTGGATGATACAAATGAAAAAACCTCCTTTCTATATATAGGAGTCTAAGAGGTCATAATATAATCAGAGCCAACATAACAATAATAATGTAAGGGCACAATAATAACAATAGTGGGCTTCTATGGGGCACAATAGTAACAATATGGGCACTACATGGGTACATCAATATAATAAGTGGGTTGTACTAATAACAATAAGGGGTTACACTAGTAGTATAGGGGCCTAACATGCCCCTCTCCTTCAAAAAGCATTGTCCTCAATGCTTGAGTAGTTCTTGATGCTTCTGTATAAAATTCTTGTCCTCCCCTGTGGAATCTTCAGCGGGTAAGTTCTTCCACTTGATTAGATACTCTGAAATTGATCGATTTCATAGCTGCCAGGTTCTTATTTCTGTGACTTCTCGAGGTTCCAATATGATTTTTCTTCCTCTTCAATTTCTGGCAATATTGTTTGAATTGGGATCTTTTGCAAATTTTAAATAAGTGGCCATACTTCTTCATCCTTCTTCCATTCATCCCTTGCTTTGTTTATCCAATCTGGTTGGATAATAGAAATAGCACGAAACAATTCTTCCACATCCTCATCCTTGAAGAGTCTTCCCATTCGGTAAGGTCGCCATTTTTTAAGTGCATGTAGTATTGCCAACATTTCCTTCTCATAAATAGCTTGCTTGAGATGTAGCACTAAAAATACCCAATCACCTACATCAAAACATTTTTAACTACAATGTTGATCTACCTATTGTTTCGTTTGATTTTGCACCGAAGTGGCGTTATCCTTTAAAAGTTGGAGAACTTGTTGTTGATGATTGATGTGATATTTCACTGCTTGAACCTTTTTCTTCTTCATATGTCCTTCTATCTCTAGAGTTTAAGGAGTGGTAGTTTCTTCCAATCCTTTATAAGATATGGTTGGATTCATTTCTTGATGCTCGATGTGATCTTTCACTTCTTGAACATTTTTCTTCTTGATACGTCCTTCTATCTTGATAGTTTGAGGAATGGTAATTTCGACCAATGAATTACAAGATATGGTTGGATTCATTTCTTCTTTTTCGATGTGATATTTCACTTGTTGCACATTTTTCTTCTTGATATGTCCTTCTATCTTGAGAGTTTGAGGAGTGGTAATTCTTGTCAATGCTTTACAAGATATGGTCTGATTCATTTCTTCTTTCTCTAGGGTGGGGTCCTGGAGTATATCCTCTTCTTTTGATGTTTCTTGATCCTTTTCTTCCTCCTCTATATATTCTATGTAAAATAATTTCTTCTCAGCACACTTATGACCTTTAGTGCATTTTCTATCACAATTGTAACAACGCTCTTTTTCTCTTTTTTCTTCCAATTTTTGTGTTGTAACCCTTGTAGCTTGTGGAAGGATAGGAGAAACAACACTTCCATATTTATAGTTGTGAGGGGTATGCTTCCTGGTTTCAATAATTTTTCTTTCCACTATGTCACAAAGCCCTTTTACTCTTTCCAATTGTTGTGGTGTTACTCTAAAGAAGGTGTTGCTCTTTGTATCCTCATAATGTGCTATCATCTCGTCCGTGAATGACCATGTAACAAGTTGTTCACAAGAACAAAGCCCTTCATACCATAAAAATTGATCTGGTTCTAAATAAGAAGATGCAATACATACCTTTTGTAATAGTGGTACACCATGTAGATCAAAATATTACTCCATCTGAAGTATCCAGTTTACCAGATCCTTGCCATAAAACTTCCTCATCTTGCTTTTTCTTGATTTTAGGAGCTCGATCTTGAAACGACTATAAATCTGTACTTTTGGATCTTTAAGTTCTGAAATTGCAACCTATAGTATCCCTCTGCGTCCTCTTTCAAATGCCACTAGTCTGATCCCAATTGGATTCTCCAAGGAAGAGTTATGCCAAATCTCCCACAATGACCTGATTATAGACTAGTTCAGTAGAGCGAACTTGTATGACATGCCACGTGTCACTGTTTCAACCTTTGGCTCTGAAAAATATATACAAGAAACTACAGTCCATCCTCTTTCTGTACCTTCTTGCGAAATTTCAATCCAATGCTCAGAGAGAACGTTATGAGTATTTTCCCCAGGTCACTTGTTTGGAATGTAATTCAGGAGTTTTCAAAAAGACCAACTTCCTCAAATCATATCTCCGCAAATATAGTGCGACAAGATCTTAAATTTGGACCCGATATTCAACATGATTGCTTCTCAAATGGGTTTTGTTTTTAGTGTCTGAAACGTCGCAGAAAAAATTTATAGCGAAAATTCCACGATGACCTGTTTGGAGCAGTGAAACCCTAGAATCCAAAGCTCTAATACCAAATGTTATTAAACCAGCTCACAGAAAGGTAGAAAAGATAGTTGAACACCTTAGAATTCAACCTCTTTGAGGGGGAAACCTCCTTTAGATTACAAAAATGAACAATTCTTGGATGATATAAATGAAAAGGCATCCTTTCTATATATAGGAGTCTAAGGGGTCATAACATAATCAGAGCTGACATAACAATAATAATGTAAGGGCACAATAATAACAATAGTGGGCTTCTATGGGGCACAATAGTAACAATATGGGCACTACATGGGTACATCAATAAAATAAGTGGTTTGTCCTAATAAAAATAAGGGGTTACACTAGTAGTATAGGGGCCTAATAGGTACCCTTCACCTAGTGGGAAGTTTACTCCATCATCCCCTCCTCCTTTGGGAGGGGGAAACCTGTCATTGGTATGCTACAAATTAGTGCTTTTCCTTATTTGTAACCTCCTTATTCTAGTTTGGATTCTAATGTTTGGAAACCTACTTTTCCAATCCAACCTCGTTTAATTATGATCACATCTATACATTCTCAATCTATACTATCTGCTTCCCAAATTCCTACCTATCAATCTATGCTTCAATAAGATAAAATCAGTGCGATCTAGCCTTTATAGGTTTTCACTATGAATCAATATATTCCAATGGTATCTAGTATCTCCTAAGTGCTGCATATTCAGCTTCTACAAGGTGCCTCATACTCTCAACTGCTTGGATAAGGTATTCCTCAAATACCAGTAGGACATACTACATATGGTATGGCATAGCCTCCTCTGACTCCACCTGATGTTGGAATGATACAAAATCCTATGGGACAATAGTATAAGCCTTTTCAAGGTATCCCTCAAGTGCCTTATCAAGGCCAAAAAGTACAAAACCAACCACTTCATTATTTTCAAGGTTATCTTTGATTTGGACAACAAGGATATGTGTATACTGGTTATCAAAACCCTGCCTATCATAGTACCCAGGTTCCTCTTTATCAAAATCCTCCTTATTATGGAACCCATATTCCTATTGCCCAAGCTATTCCATCCTATTCGGGCTCTCTTCTAGATTTTAATAGGTAGTTACCTTTTGTGGAAACTCTTGAACTGCTAGATTTGACTCAACTCATGAATGATCCTATTGCTCATTCTCCTTGGTGGCTAAATAATTCCTAATAAATTTTCTTTTGATATGCCAAAATTCAATGGGAATCCTAGAGAAAACCCATCCATGCATGTGATAAATTATCATCTATGGTGTTGGGTCCCTATAATACTAGTGATTACCCCATTACTATTGTAGTTGTACCCCTTATTAATATCATTGTGCCCCTATTATCCCCATATTGTTATTACTGTGCCCGATAGAATCCCTCTATTGTTATTTTTGTGGCTTTATATTATTATTGTTAGGTCGGCTTGGTTATATCTTGACTCCTTAGACTTCTATATATAGCAAGGAGGTTTTGTCATTTGGATCATCCAAGAATTGTTCATTTATGTAATGTAAAGGAGGTTGCCCCCTTGAAGAGGCTGAATTATAAGGTGTTGATCTATCTTTTCTATCTTTTCTTGAGCTAGTTTCATAGCATTTGGTATCAGAGCTTTGGATTCTAGGGTTTCGCTGCTCCAAATAGGTCATCGTGGAATTTTCGCTATAACTATTTTTCTGTGATGCTTCAAAAGCTAAGAAAAAACCCATTTGAGAAGAAATCGCATTGAACATTGGGTCTAAATTTCAGATCTTTTCGTGCTATATTTGCAGAGATATGATCTGAGGAAATTGGTCTTTTTGCAGACTCCTGAATTACATTCCAAATAGGTGACTTGGGGAAAATCGTCATAACTTTCTCTCTGAGCATGGAATTGAACTTTCGTCAAAAGGTACGGAAAGAGGACGGAATGTAGTTTCTTTTATATATTGTTTAGAGCTAAAATTCGAAACAGTGACTCACGGCACGTTGTACAAGTTCGCTATACTAAACTAGTCTATAATCAGGTCACTGTGGGATATTTCGATTAACTCTTCCTTGGAGAATCCAATTTGGATAAGACTGGTGGCGTTGGAAAGAGGACACAAAGGGCTACTAAAGGTCACAACTTTAGAACTGGATGATCTAAAAGTACAGAGATACATCAGAGGCAATATCGAGCTCCTACAAAGTGAAAAAAGGTGTGTAGATTATTTTAAATTTTTTCTTAAGCTTGGTTTGAAAATTTATTTTGAAGAATTCGAAAGGCATAGTACAACATTATTATTGGTAATTGATGCCCCAAGGAAAGAAAATGAAAATACCTAGTAAGCAACCTAAAAGTAGTAGCATGACTCATGAAGAAGATGAAGAAATGCTACATGATATATCAAAATTACAAGACCAAGTGCAACAAATGTCAGTCTCACAAAAGCTAACAGAAGC
>APFE030094041.1:0-11894 GCA_000404065.3 Pinus taeda | reverse complement strand
GCTTGTTTTGAAGAGCTGAGGTTTGAGACTTGCTTAGGAAGCTGGTATAGGTGGTGATAGACCCATACCGACTGCAAATAATCAAGGTGACGATATTTTTGTGTAACATTTTCCCAAAAGTTATTTATGGAAACAAAAGGGGGAAAAGAAAAGAGAGACCGCAATTCATTCTTCATGAGCAGATTGGATAAAGGACACTGAGAGCTAGAGAAAAGTTTTGAAGGAGAAATTTGTTGCAGTGAGTTGAAGGAGTGATCTCTAGGCAAAGACGGGCATGGAAATCAAGGCATAGAGGACAACAGAAGGCAAAATATGAACAACATTTAGTGATGTGAGTTGCATTCCGCTCAAGAGAAGCTTTTGAGAAAAAAAAATTGAAAAAAAAATCCATACAGTCATATCTGTATAATACATATTTTCAGCCTCAAGTGGGCACAAAAATCAAGGCAAAGTGGGCACAATTTTCAAAGGGTTTTGCACTGAAGAAGTAAGTTGTATTTTGCTGTTTTGTTTTGTATGCAAATGTATTTTTCCTGAACTTGAAAGATAAATAAATTTGAAGAGCTCTTTAACAGGTTTTCCTTGGAGAAGATTGAAGGAGTTTTTCCTGGGTCTAAGTTCACCAAAAATTTGTGTGTCTTTTTATGTGTGTTGCTGGTCTGTTTATGTCCATATTTATTTTCAACATGTGTTGAAAATCCCATGTGTTTTAATTTGAAAATTTTATTTCTAGAATTCTATATGTTGAATGTATGTTTATGGGAAATGACATTTAACTGAATGGGAGTGATAAGGTGAAATTAAAACCAAGTTGGGATTGCAAGAAACATTTTAGTCATCAAATTTCAACATGGTATTAGAGCTATAGGCTAAAAATTGCAGTTTGAACAACAAACAATAGTTTGGGACAACAAACTGTGGTTTGGACAACAAACAATGGTTTGGACAACAAACTAAATTTTTGGACAGCAAACTGATATTTTGGGACATCAAGGTGAAATTTCACACACACTAAACTTTTGGGAGAGCAAGGTGTGCTGGAAAGTTCATTTCTCGATTTTCTTGGTTTTGTAAATTTTGGACAATAGTCATGGCCATGTTCTTAAGGATAGAGGACAGACTGGATGGGATATCCAACTATACCATTTGGAAGGACAAAATTCAGACAGTGTTTGAGGAGGCAAAAATTTGGGACATAGTGTGACAAGTGGTTGTACCTCCTACTACTACAGATAAACTTGCTGAATTCACAAAAAATAATGCAAAGACAAAAAATATTTTGATGGATAGTTCGAAGGATCATGTGGTTCCTCAGGTGAGATGAAACACTTATGCATATCAAACGTTGATAGCTCTAACCAATCTCTATCAGAGTACCCATGAGAGCAGGAAGATGGTACTCAAAGAAAAATTGAAGAACATTAAGATGACAAAGGTTGAAAGTGTAGTTCATTATCTTGGTAGGGTCAAACAGGGAAGTGATGATTTGGCTGCTATTGGTGAGGTAGTTGCACCCAGAGAGTTAGTCAGGATAGATGTAGCAGGGCTTCCTAAGTCTTGGGAGGTATTTGGAGATCTTGTTACCTCTAGGGAGAATCTTCCCAATTGGACAGATTCTGGGATGATTCTATGCAACATGAGATACGAAAGACTAGTAGTGGTGGGGTGAAGATAGTAGATGAGGAGGATGTAGCCTTGACATCCAGGGGGAAGAACAAAGGGAAGGCCAAGAAAGGGGCCTTATTAGATGGGGCTAAGGGAAAGGAGAAGAAGAAAAAAAAGATATGAATATGTCCAAAGTCAAATGTTGGGCATGTCAGAAGATGGGACACTATGTTGCTACGTGTATGAGAGGAAGAATAAGGAGAAGGATACTGAAACATCAACAGAGGTGGAGTAGTTTGCTTCACAGTTTGACAAGGACTTTGCATTTATTACTTCTACATCTAGTAGGAGTACATCATCTAATGTGTGGTACATAGACAACGGGGCTTCCCACTATATGAAAGGTGCATGAGAGTTCTTTTCAGAGCTTGCAGAGAGGGCACTTGATATTGAGATTGTACTAGGAGATGACCGCACTGTGAGAGTTGTTGGTCTGGGGACTGTGACCTTTGAGAGGGAGTCTTTGCCTCCTTTGAAGGTCATGAATGTTTTATATGTTCTGAGGATGAAGAAGAACTTGATTTCAGTTTCTTCTATAAATAAGAAGGGGTTTTCCATCACTTTCTCAGGAGGGCATGTATTGATCCATCCCAGAGGAGCTTCCATCACTTCGTCCAAAGTGATTGGAGTCCACTATGGGAAACTATACAAGTTTAGTTTTCAGTCAGTGTGAGCATTAGTGAGTGGCACATTTGGTAGCACTCACACTAGTACCACCAGCAATAAGACTTGTGTGAGTTATGGCACCGGAGGATGGCGCATATGCATCATGGAGCTTTGAGAGTATTGAGGGAGATCACTACTCGAGTTCCTGATTTCGGTGTCAAGCATTATGAAGTCTGTGGAAGGTGTTCTTTGGTTAAGTACACCAAGTTACCATTACCAGCAAGCAACAACATATCTACAGGTATACTAGATTTGATTCATACTGATGTTAGTTGTCATATGTGTCATGTGTCTTTGGGTGGTTATGAGTATTATGTTATATTCATTGATGACTACTCTAGCAGGACTTGGGTATATTTCTTGAAGACCAAGGGTGAGGTTGTCATTCTCTTTAAAGAGTTTAAAGCTCTTGTGGAAAAGTAGACAGGTAGGAAGATTCAAGTCTTGAGGTCAGAAAATGGTGGTGAGTACACCAATGGTGGGTTTTCTGACTTTTGTGCAGAGGAATGCATTAGGAGAGAGTTCATGGTTCCATAAAAGCCTTGACATAATGGGGTGTCTGAAAGGAAGAATAATATTGTTATTGGGGCTGCTAGAGCGATGATTCATGATCAGGGGATGCCTTTGTTTTTGTGGGATCGTGCCTACAATACTGTTGTTTATCTTTAGAACAGGAGTCCTCAGAGAGTATTGGGGAATATGACTCGAGAGGATGATTTCACTAGAGAGAAGCCTCATGTAGGACATCTTCGTATCTTTGGATGTCTCACATATTCTTATATCCCCAAGGAGTAGAGGACGAAGCTGGAACCTATGGCAAAGAAGGGTATCTTTATGGGTTACAATGAGACTTCAAAGGCCTATAGGATCTTCATTCCTTGTAAATGAAGAGTTCTGTTTAGGATGGATGTTAAGTTCGAGGAGGAGAGCACCTATCGGAGATCATGGGAGTATGATGATAGAGAGTCACAAACTTCTCCTCAGCAGGGAGGTCAGGTATAGGGAGCACGACCTCAGGGTTTTGGATCGACTAGTATAGGATGTACTTCAGTGTCAGTGACATATGGGGCACTAGTTGGGAGTTCACCGAGCACTTATTTAGGGAGTCCACTGGTACAAAGTTCACATGGCACTTCAATTGACATAGACACAGGTGCCAGTATAGTTTCTTTGAGGACAGGTGCTAGTACAAGCACACTAGGGTGAGTTGGCAGACCTTCAGTTTCACCAGACTAGGGAGTAGAGGATGAGGCTCCCTATGGGGAAGCTTATTCAGGGAAGAGGAGGCCCAGGTGGATTCAAGACACCTTGACTTCCAGGTGACTCTACAAGATCAAGCACGCTGCAGATGGCAGCATTGAGAATTTCAAGGCGAGGTTTGTGGCTAGAGTGTTCTCACAAATAGAGGGAGTTGACTATGATGAGACCTTCACTCTCATAACTCAGTACACTTCTATCTGGTCCCTTATTTCTATTGCTGCAGAAATGGTTTGGTAGATCCATCAGATGGATGTGAAGACCACATTTCTGAACGAAGTTATAGAGGAGGAGGTGTATGTTGAGCAGACACAAGGCTTTGAGGTACTTGGGTGGGAGATCCATGTATACCAGTTGAGATGAGCACGTTACAGACTTAAGCAAGCTTCGAGAGCTTGGTATTCGAGGATTGATCCTTACTTGCAATAGATGGGTTTCACGAAGAGTCATGCAGATCGGAACCTGTATCCTCTCATCCTTGTGTTGTATGTTGATGACTTGTTCATTATTGGGGCAGAGACACTGATTAGTGGTTGTAAGGAGGATATTTCTATGGAATTCGAGTTGAAGGACATTGGGCTGATGCATTACCTTTTGGGGCTTAAGGTGTGGTAGGAGGAGGGGCAGTATGTTGTGGATGTGTTGAGAAGATTTCACATGGCAGACTGTAGACCCATGTCTACACCTATGATCACCAACTAGAGGAAGCTTTATGCTTCAGATTCTAGTTTGGTGGATCCCACATTATATAGGTAGCTTATTGGGTCCTTGATGTATCTAGTCAACACTAGGCCAGATATATGCTCTATAGTGAACACACTTAGAGAGTTCATGGTTGATCCTAGGAGGGTGCACCGGGTAGCTGCAAAGCACATTCTTCGCTACGTGCAGGGGAATGTTGATTATGGTACGTACTATAGGTGGGGAGATGGAGTGAGGTTGGAAGGTTACACATATGCAGATTGGGTAGGTTGTGATTCTAATAGGAAAAACACTTCAAGGTGTTGCTTCAGATTGGGTTCAGCAGTTGTGTCATGGTTCAATCGAAAGAAAAGTCAGTTGTTTTGAGATCTTTTGAGGCTGAGTATATGTCTTCTAGCCAGGCTAGTTGTGAGGCCATTTTACTTCACAAGTTGTTGTATGGTCTATTGGATTAGGAGTTGAGACCAACGATTATTCACTGTGATAATTAGAGTTGCATTAAACTCATGGAGAATCCAGTGTTTCATGACAGGTCAAAACACATTGACATTAGATATCATTTCATCAGGGACTATGTTTAGAAGGGGGCAGTGAAGATGGAGTATCTATCAACAGATGAGAAAGTGGCTAATTTTCTCATGAAGTCCTTGCCAAGAGGAAAGCATGTCCATTTTAGGGACAAGATGGGTGTGGTGAGAAACACTTTCCTCGGTAAGAGGGAGTGTTGATTTTTAATGTACCTTGGACAAGTCGTTTCCCATGGTTTAGTCTCTACCTTGGGAAAAGTGTCCAAAATAATTTTTTTTTCTGAGTGTGACTTTATAAAGTGAAAGTGACTTTATAAGCGGTAATGTCAATGTTAAATTATAAAGTGAAAAGTGACTTTAGAGATAAAGTACAATGTGGGTACTTTATTTAATGGGTGAGTTAAAAAATATAAAGTGAGAATTAAATGCACATTTATTCTCATCCCTTGATCTAAATGAATCTGACCCATTAGATCTTAGGGTTGCCCAAAATCCATTTAGGGAAACAAAATGGGTAAAATAAAAGAGAGACTGCAATTCATTCTTCATGAGAAGATTGGAGAAAGGAGGCTAAGAGCTGGAGAAAAGTTATGAAGGAGAAATTTGCTGCAGCAAGCTGAAGGAGTGATTTTTGGGGGAAGATGGGCATGGAAATCGAGGCATAGAGAATAGCATAAGGCTCAACACAAACAACATTTAATGCTATGAGCTGCACACCATTCGAGAGAATTTTTTGAGAAAAAAAATCCATATAGTTCATACAACAGTACAGAAACCTGTGCAATCCGTACGAAATCCATACAGTACAGTTTGTAGAGTCGTATCCGTACAATACATATTTTTAGCTTCAAGTGGGCACGAAAATTGAGGCAAAGTGGGCACAATTTTCAAAGAGTTTTGGGCTAAAGAGTGGTGAGCACCAGTATTGCAGCAATAATTTTGCAACTCTTGGGTTGCCTACTTTACTCTTATCAACCCGGTATTTTGTAACAAACTTGGAAGCGTCAGTGCTGTATGCACAAGTACTAGCTCTCACTGCAGGTTGTCACTTGGTTAGCTGGCGCAAGATCACTAGGAGCTCAAGCTAATTTCTATGGATTCCAGAAGAAGCTCTATATGTGATGAAAGAAAAGAAATATTACTCTTCAGATGCTATTCTAACTGCAAGAAGGAGAAAGACTGAAAGGTAGAGCAAACCTAGTAAACCCTACTTAACCAACTAATTCTACTTTTGCAGAAAGAACTATGAAAACCATGAAAGGAATGCCATTACCTACTCAAGGAAGTAAACAACATCCAAGTATGCTATTTCTGGAAATATATAAGCAAAAAACATATTTTTGGATTTCAATGTATTTTTATGTGAATTTGACATGCATGTAATTTATTGTGTGTGAGTGTAGCAGCGAATAGGTGGCGTTGAAGGGAGGTTTTGGGACTTGATAGGATGTAGGATGGTGTGGATGGGTCCTAGGAGGTCTCAAGTGGCCTTCTAGATGCTTTTCCCACACTCGGCCTTCAAAACAAAGCCTACAGGAAAATCTACAGGAGGAAACAGGAAATCTACATGAGGGAAACAGGGAAACTAGAGCAATTTTCACTGTTTTGAGGGTGTGAGAGTGGGTTAAAAAGGTGGATGAAGGTTGGAATGAGGTGTTAGAGTGCCTAAGTTCTACCATGAATCACCAGGAGAGAGAAAGATGATTGGGTTTACTCAATGAGAGAGGAAGTAGTTCTATGGAAAAATGCAGGAAACTAGGGCAGAATTGAGGTGAGATTTGGGAGACCTATAGGGCATGGATCAGATGGAGGGTGTATTTGTTGATAAGCTGGCCTACTACTGTAAGAGATCTATTGCATAGAAACTGACAGTCAACCAAGGAAATCAAGCAACAAGTGAAATGAATGCATTTAGGAAAAACAAAGTTTTGCATAAAAATGGTCTAAACTATGATCTATGAAAGGAAATGCTGAGAAATGTTGTAGGAAAGGAAAGCATGAAATAATACTACTGGAAATCAAGAAGTGAGCATGATGAAGAAGATCTAAAGCAAGGAAAAGCTGGACTATTAAAAAGATGTAAACTCTTAGAAGTCTTATGAAGGAGGAAAATTTATGTTTTTGGGGCAGCAAGAGAGTCTTTGCCTCAAATCATGGTCCCAGAGGGAGGAAGAGAGGCCAAGGCATTGTTGCTAGCCTTTTGGATCTTCTCTTTATCATTGCTTAACCTGCTACAGAAAGCACAAATGGAAGCAAAATACTAAATCATCAAAGGTAACCTATTTTTAACCATAAGAGAAATACATTTAACAACAAACTAATCTACAAACTAAAACAAGGCACACAAGTACAAGTAAAGAGGAGCTTGGCTACTTAGATTGGGCCCTAACCTAAGAGCTTCAACCCTTTGAGGTGGCTCAGTGCTAGCTCAAAAAGGATTCCATCTTTATTTTCAAAACAATAGCAAGATTACATGAAACTGTCACAAAAATCATAAGCTCGAAATTTGAGCAGAGTTTACATAAGCAAAAATCCAACCCTAGTGAGGCCCTAGGCCTCTCTACTTATACAAATGAAGCTACCAACAACTTCCTTAAAATCAAGGGCTTGGCTCCCAAAACTTGAGATAATCATCAGTCATCCTCCACTTGCTCGGCTGCCTTCTAGTGCATGATTTGGCTGCTTGTACTCCGAGCTGAATGAAGGGGAATTCGAAGTGAGGAGTAATAAATGAGGGGGATTACCTCCTATAAGTCCTATCCTCTGTCTAAATTAAGTTATTGCTGCCATTTTTCCACTGGATCATTGACTTTAACCTTGAAATCCATCAATAACCTACATTAAATACACGTTAGACCACACGGAACAATAACTAACTCAACTCACTCTATAAGCATAAAGATAATAAGAAAATCATACAATAAGCTAGGAGAATGGTTGATTGACTAGGTTAGGAGGTAAAATGAGCCCATATAATTACCCATTTGTGAGGCTCATCATCACCCCCCTACTGAAGGTGTTGCTCATCCTCTGAGAAACCTAGTCAATGTCCTCATCTTTTATGGCCCTGGTGGCCTCCCTAACATCCCAGGATTCTGATGTGGTCTGTTATTCTTTGCCATAGAATCCTGCCTTCCTGTCTATGTCCTTCTACTGATCCTCCTCTTCTTCTTCTCTTTTGCCTTCCAGCATGCCTAACAACAGTGGGGGACTCAGTTTGAGGCCAATCCAGTTGACCTTCAGCCTCTGCATGGAGCGCTTGTACATTGGTATTCTTCTCCATGCCTCCTTTAGCCTCATGGGGGAATGATATTCCCTGATCTGCAAACTGTGTGGTAAGGTGTTCCATCTCCTTATGCATGCATGCACACAATCATCCCCAAGTAGCCTTCGCATGTCTTCAATGTGTGCAATGTCTTGTGCCTGATTGGTGAGATATCTAGGGGCAATCTGAGGGTCATTGGCAGGTAGGTTATGTGTGCTAATGAGTGCCATAGGATCTGATGGCTCAACTCTTATCATTAATGGCTCATTTTGCTCCTTTATCATCAATCTTTTTATTTCTGCTGCCCTCAATTCTTCATGGTTCATCCATGAGGACATGGCCATTAATTGCAAGTCCCTTAGCTTGGAATTGGGATCCCACACATTCATGTCTATGAGGGCCATGTTGTGTAAGTAGAATTCTGCCATCTTTGCTTTATCCTCTGAGGTGCTTTGGCCACACAAATCCATGAACTGCCTATATTCTTGGAAAGGCATTGTGCCTCTTTGTGCCAACGTCTTTATTTGGAATTGTAACCATTGGTCCTTTAGATAGAGGCCACAGGATTTGACTGGTGTTCTGCATTGCAATGCCTCCATGGATAAGCTAGCCATGCATGCCAGTTGGGTCTCTTTCTCTTGTAGTTCCCTCCTTAGCAAATCATTTTCAGTTTCAAGGTGGCTTCTTGTAATTGCTTCCCTGTCTTTGAGAGCACTCATCTCTCTGCCCATTTCCTTGAGTTTGTTTTCCATATGGCCAACATCCCCAACTCCTTTGGATTTGGCTATCTGCATCCACCTATGTGTTCTCACTATTTCTTTCTCCAATTCAAAAAATAGTTGAATTGAAAATTTCTGTGGGATTATCCTTCCTCCCTCAAGTAGATTGTAATAGGAGGCAAGAATAGGTTGGGGATTAGGTTCTTGTATCCCTTGTGCTTCCTCCTTCACATGTGTCTATCCTTCTATCCTTTTCTCAAGCTTTTGGGTCTCTTGTAGTTTTGACAATGTCTCCTGTAGAACTGTCTGAGCCTCCTGTCGGATTATTTTTGGGTCCTGTAGTACTGCCTTTTCCTTCCATGTGGAAGATCTAGGAGTCCCCCTTTCATATGTTATAGGTGTCTTGGAAGGAGATTCTTTCCCCTTGGCAAATGGTGAATCTTCAATGGTAATTGGCACTTTTGAAGAGGGCTGAGGTTTGCCTCTTTTAATTCTTGTGCTCTTCCTAGCCCTGAAATACATGGAGTTCTGTCTTTTCCTTTTTTGCTTTGGCTTTATTGGTGTACTGAGGGCAGTGAGGGCAGGTGCTACCTCCCTTTCCAAAGTCTCAGGGGACTCTTCTCCTTGTTTTGCCTTCTCTGCCTCTTTTTCTCCTTCTTCTGTCCCTTTTTCTGTCTCTTCCTACTCTGTTTCTTCAGTTCTCTCCTCCTCTATTTCAGTTCCTTCCTCCTTCCTCTCTTGTTCTGCTATGTCACCCCTAGCTCCACCTTCTCCCCCTTGTTGTTCTTCCTCCTCACTGCCAGTAGGGCTGACATCATAGGTTAAGGCCTTTATGTCATCCTCGGCTGTCATGTTTCGGAAAACTTCTCGTGCTATAGGGAGTGTAAAGGTATGGAGGGCTTCCTCTATTAGGATTTTGATTAAGCCATGGTGAGCTAGCTTCTCTAAATTTCCTACTTGTACCTTGGTGCTCAAGTTAATGAGGGACTACAGTAGGAAGTAAGGGATACTAAGCTTCTGAGGTGCTGGAGTGTCCATGCCATACCTTAATTCTTGGAGGATTCTAAAGTGATAATCATAAACAATGTTGTACCTCCCCTCACAAGAAATGTGTTTGATTATTTGATAGTTAACCTCATCCTAGGGATATGGTATGCTAGCCCTTCTAATGCCATTTTTATCTTCAACAAGGGTTTCATTATTATGGAAAAAGTTCTTCTTGGCAGTCTGGCCAATTGGTTTCTCATCTTTACTCAAAGGTAGCCCAAGAGAAAGGGTAGTGACCCTACTGATAAATTCAGGGGTTATCTCCATGGAAAGACCTCTAATGGTGACAGTGGCATGAGTTCTTGTGTGAGGGACCAGAGAGAGAGCAAACTCTTGGGCAATTTCCTCATCAAACCCTTGAAACTTCTTAAAGAAATTCACCTATTTTTCCCTTGTGAAGATATCCACCACTTGAGGATGTGCATGGAGCCTAGTGGAGTTAGTGGGCTCCTTTCTCATAAACCCTCCTGTCATATTGTCTATACTCTTTTGGAAAACCAAATATGGAGGTGGAGACAAATAATTTTGAGAAAAACAGAGAAACAGAGGAGATTGTTTTTTTTTTTCCTAAAAACTTATTTCCTCCTCAAATTGAGACCACTTCTTTCATATTTTGATATTCAACAGGGGGCAGGCATGAACCCCTACCTCTTCAGACCGAAAATCGTGCTAAAAATCATGTTTTCCCCCTTCAAAATGACTCACTTCCCCTCTTGTAGAATCTTGTTGTCCCTCCTATAGATTTCCTATAGGTGCTCCTGTAGAAAACCCGTAGGTGCTCCTGTAGAAAACGCCGAGAGCAAGAGTATGGGAGAGATCGATGGAGGATGGTATTTACGATGCTGTGGGGGCACAAGGAGACTGTTGTAGTTGAGTTACAAGGAGAGAATGAAGGAAAAGGTGGTGAGAATGCTCGGGGAGGAGTACTTATTACCCTTTATGGATATTTTCAGTGATGAGTGCTAAGCTGGCAAGGTATACGTTGGCCATATTCGGACCGTTGGTCCCCACCTGCTTGGTCATCATGGCCCCTTCTTGTAATCATCCCTCATTATTGCATCGAAGTTCACACTTCGTCCACTACCTATCCTTGGCATCTTGTGCTGGAGTTGACTATGCGCATGTGTGGGTGACATCTAAGACGAGTGGAGTCAACTAGATGAAGGTGGCCAAGTTAACTGGCCACCTTTCCCTCATTCAACCTCAACTATCTCGTTGCTTTTGGATGACTTCTAATTACACAAATGCAAACAGAGGAGTGAATTAGTTACTTACCTGTGATCTGAGTGTATTTGTTGTGAGGTGTTGTGGCTTTCTTTGCTACATGCCTTTATTTCCCTTTTCTCATGCTGTCTCTGCTTGCTGATGTGTGCTTGTGCAGGTTTTTCTCTGGCTGGATCTAAGATTCAGGTGCCTTTTCAACCTTCATGTTTAGAATCTTTTAGTGTTGGTGCTGGATTTCTATGGGATCAGCTGCTATAGGAATTCCTACAAGAGCTCCTGTAGTTTCTTCTCCCCTTGAAACTTTAACTTCTTCCTATGCTTGGAGCTTGAGGATGATGCCAGAGGTGTAGATAAATATGGAGAAGTAGTAGGTAGGCTTCAAGTGAGGTTGATGGTGATTTTTCCTTTTTTTCTTTTTTTTTTTTAAACTAAAAAACTATTTTTCTGTGTTTTTCTTGGAGCGGAAGAAAATTGATGCTTAGGGTGTGATGTAGGTTTGGAAATGATGGCAAGGAGGTTTGAAGATTGTAGGAGGGATTTTAGGTTCTTCATGAAGCTTCTTTGTCCTTCAAACTACCATCTGTAGCCACTTTTGGCTCTCTGTAATTCCTACAGGAGCCTCCTGTAGAAAACACAAAGCCTCCTATAGAAAACACAGTTTTTGAAAAACAGGTACAGTGGGGTGAAAGAAATGCCAAAAATGATGGAGGAAGGTGTGGAGAAGATGAGACGGGTGTTAGTACCTTCTTCTGCTCCCTGTAGTCCTCCTGCAAACCTGTAATGCAACAAAAAAAAATCATTTATTTATTTATTTATTTTATT